>NW_019104851.1:47022-82541 GCF_001995035.1 Momordica charantia | reverse complement strand
GTGTGTTGATGTGTGCTGATATATATTATTCCCTCTGCCTTCTTTGTTATAAATGTGTTGTCCTGCTATTTTATTTGTTGGACACAATTGTGAGGACGATGCTGCCACGGGATCTTACCGTTCTTTTTTTTTGTGTTTATTTGAGATATATACATGACTTGTATCCATGACTGCTGTTTGGAACCATGGGAAATTGCTGATTATGGTTGGAAGTATTTAAGTTGAGTTAAATACAGTTTATTCGGAACCTTCAATGCATGTACTCGCCTGCGTTGATAATTATTGAGTTAGGAGACGTGTACGAATTAGTTGAGAATTGTGAGTTACTTTCCTTTTGTATACTGGAAAATATGTTGGAAGACAATTTGGGTTGTGAACGAAAGTGAACCGCCCGTTCGATGAGTTGAAGAGGTTGGTCGTGAATTGTCTGAAGTGGGAAAACATGTAATTGTTCTCTTCTTGTGAACCGTCTAAATGTGGTAGAGCGGGCTAGTGGTTATGTTTGTGTGTCTTATTTGAAGTGACGGACTTGTTAGTTGTTTCATTTTTATGAAAATCGCCTGAAGTGATAGAACATGTTGGTGGTTCTGTTTGTGGTGTATAGCATATTGGACTGTTATGAGATTAATGATGTAGAAGGCATGGCGTAGTAGGAAGCAGGACTCCTGTGAGAGTTTCGAGATATAATGAGTGAGTGGATGAGTAATTGGGCCAGAGAGCTGGCACGCCACTAGTTGGGTATCGAGGCTCCAGGTACAAAGGTCGGAGATCTATACCCCAACTTTGGTAGAGATGAGTGTCGAGGCTCTAGGTACAATGGTCGGGGGTCGGCACGGTGATTCTATTGATGAGTAGTGTTGGGTCTTGATGTGGTGGCGGTCAAGGACCAACATGCCTAGTAAACGTCGAGGTCTTTGGGATAAATGTCAAGGATCGATGTACAGTTCGAGGCCTCAGAATTAAAGGTCAAATGTGAACGCCAAGCTTCTATGAAGGAGTGTCGGGCCCTTAGGTACAAAGGGGCAAGGGCCGATACGATTTGAAGAATTAGACTTTGAGGACTAACATGATAGCACAAGTTAGAAGTATTTTGGAGGGGCCAGAGTCCAGAGGGCTTCGTGGTCGAAGTTTCGTGTGTTGTTTGTTACTTGAGATGCATGTGAGGGTGTTGTTACACGTTATTTCCTAATGATGTCGATCTCTATTTTTTTTTCTTGTGATGTTGTTGTGACTTTGAGCATGCTGTTTGTATATAGTTAGTGAGGGCTACTTACAGAGTATTTTATATACTCACCCCCCTCTACCATTATTTGTTTTCAGGTGCAGACCGAGTCCTTGGCAATGGTGATGACATGGGGAGGCTTAATCGTGGAAGGACTACCTAGGCCGTGTCACTCAAGTCTAGGATATTTGAGGGTGATTCGATTGTCGGGATGTATGGGAATTGGTTGTTGGCTGTAGACTAGTCTTTGTCTTCTTTTGTTCGTTATTTATTATTACTATTATTGTTGCAAAAGGGATTACTTTGTTTCCGTTCCAGGTGGACTATTGATATTACTTATTGAGATTATTCGTTGTTTTGGTTATTGGACGAACAACAGGTTTTTCTTAACATATGAATCCGTTAGCCCACTGACGGCAAACCCTTTGTTTTGGAAACGGGTTAGAAGTACGAGTCGTTCCATTTAATTCTTGTATTTGTTGCGTTACGTTTCTTTACTAGGAAGAAGGCTAAATTGGGAGTTTAACAACATTACCCCATGAGTGTTGTGAAATTCGGGGGTGTTACAATACACTTTAAAAGAAACAAACAAAAGAGAGTCATATTTAGCTACAGACGTTAAATAAAACGCTTTTTGGGAGGCAACCCAAAGTTTTTTTTAGTTTGTTTTTGTTTTTATGTTATCTTAGTTTCGTTAGATTTATCTTTCTCATTACCTTTTGTGTTTCATACAAGCTTAATGTAGATTTTGGCGGCGTGTATAGACATCTTGACGCCATGAAATATTGATATTAAATTCATGGCAGTATTGTTCTTTCCCCTTTACATTTTCTTTATCCTCGTTGTCTACTCCATTCATATATTTTTGTTACATTAAGGACAATGTAGTTTTTAAGTTTGGGGGGATTTGTTGTATTTTGGATTGATTTAGGATAGTCAATTATCTTGATGGATGTTGTGATGCATGTTTGTTGTGCTATTTTGCATTTGAGTGTAATCGTTATGTTTGGGGTGAAGATTTTTATCATTTTTTTTCAAGCTTTAGACTCAGTATGTGTTATGATTCATATGTGCTGATTTTTCTGTTTTGAAACCTTGAATCTTGATTGATACCCTAGAATACTTTGTAAGTTATGAATGCATCTTTGGTTGATTTCTTATGCATGTAAGGGATAAGAGTGATTGATTTTCTTTCAAAACAACATGATGGTATTGTTGGGTGTGTTGCCCTAAACTCGTAGTTTGTATTTATGTAAAAACAAATGTATATTCAATAAAGTTTTATTCAATCAATTTGTTGTTGAATTCATAGCATTGCATTGCCCAAAATTCAATAAACTAAACATCCAGGGTTATTATCATGTAACTGAGACAATATATCTATTGGGTATATATTTGATGTACTGGGTATATATTTGATATACCCCTGATATACTAGTTATATATTTAATATACCTTTGATATACAAGTGGATAATGTCCCGTGAATAATCTAAATGGTCTATAGTATATGGATAAGGTTGGGTACCTTATCTTGGCAACACTATAGATATGTCCCACGTTGTAAATGTTACAGACGACTCGATCTAGGTCGTTCGTGCGGGCTTAGACGTTGATACCCGTGCCTACTTCACCGCTTTGTGGAGACATGCGAGTAAGGGTATCCTATACAATGAGTTTGTATAAGACCGGACCGCGAAATAGCCAATCTTTAGATGTAACACCGTTAACTATCAGATTGCTATTTCTTAGGATGATTAAACAACTCATTCTCAATCCTGAGTGAGTTATGGACTCCTGCCCGTGAGGGCTCGTCCTTTGATCTGTATGGGTGAGAGTGGCCTGAGTCGCCGACTCAACATTCCTACCATTTTGGGGACGAGACCGAGTGGGGAGTTGAGAACATAACTTCACAAGATGGAATTCACTCATCCCCGACCTTAGGGGAGTAGATGAGTGTTCTCTTAAATGCTGACTTCGAGACTTGAACAAGGGGCCCCACCCTCTCATTAACCCGAGAGGGAGTTCCGGTTATTGGTCCGTCCATAACCGGGTTGTTAATTAGAGGAGCAGTGGTATTTAAGGAGCAAGATGTAACTGAGGGGTAAAACGATAATTTGACCCAACTTGAGTTAGGAGCACTCGTGAAGGATTGACTTGCCATTAATGGTTGTATTTCCGTGGACACGAAAATATGCTGTAGTGAGAAAAGTGCAGTTGCAGGTCTTTAGTGGAGTGACCCGTAGATAACGAATGTTGATTTAACTCGGTCAATGAGTTTGACCGATTAATCTCATATCGTTGGAGCTTCTGATGTGTAGATCCATTAGGTCTCCTTGCTAGCTCATAACGGGTAAAACGAGAATCAAGTTTTTGAAAGAATTTGAACTGTTCAAATTGCTCAAGGGAATGTATGTATATTGATACATTATAATATATAGTTAATTCTAAATTAAAACTATATATTATGAGAGAAATTATTTGAATGGGATTCAAATAAAATTAATATGAATAAGATTCATATTAAAATTATAGGTTAAAAATAATGTACATAAGATGTGCATTACAACTATAGGTTATATGAGAGAAATGACATAGAATATGATTCTATTTTTGCAATAAATAGTTAAGTGTTAATTATTTATTTGATTTATATATATATATATATTGTTAATTTAATTAATAAATAGTTAATATTTATTACTTAATATGGTTAATTAATTATTATTATTATTTATTAATAATGTTAATGTAATTATAATTAATAACTCCCTTACAAAAATACAGGGGAGTGGGGAGTTAACTGACGTGGGGTAACTCCCCACGTCATAAGTTTTTTGTTACGCTTTTGCCAAAAGGTTCGGCTAAGCCAACTACAGAATAGAAGAACTCCGAGATATTCTCTCATTTGGCTCTCTCTTAATTCTCCCTAGTGTTCCAAACGAAAGCTCCCACAAGCACGATCTCGTATCCAAAGGATAGCACGGAAGATCATTTGGTGGTGTTCGGGAGATTGAATCGTTGGAGAAGAGTTCTTGAAAGGTAAAATAAATGTTCTTTCCCCTGTATTTTCATTATTGGATGTTTGATTTTGTTTCTCAAAAATTCATGAACGATGATCCGCTTCCGCTCTGAGATTCACATCCCATTAGGTATCTCATTAATTTCTTGATTGAAAAATGCACTTGATTTGATGCAATTTACACACCCAGGTGAGCTTTTTGAGCCTATGAGCAACCCATTATATTTTACTTCATTTATTTTCATTCTTGTGTGTGATCAAACTTAGCATGATTATTCTAAAACTTGCCTGTGAATGCATTTTGTTACCGCTTGCTTGGTTGGATTAATGCTTTAATATGATAAGGGCAATTTAGGCTTACCCAGATTATTTTAGACCTTTAAAAGCCCACCTTGTTTGCACTTTCCTTCAGAAAACCACCTTTTAGCTTAATTTCTCATTTCTTCTTGTTTTATACGCCATATTTAAACCTAAGGCTTCTTTCTCATTCATTATCCTCGATATTTCCACCATTGTCAAGATAAGTGTAAAAACATTGCATGATATCACATTCGTTTTTTTAAGTCATTATGCAAGTTGTGTACTACTTAAAAAAATGATGAAAAAAAGAAGAAAAGTAATGTTGCATAAAAAAAAATTATACTTCATTCAGTAATAAAGAAAAGACAATTGGAGAAATTTGTATCAAGAAGCAGTCACTTATAATGCTACTTTTCCAAGGTTGAATGTAYTCGAAGATGTGGACAAATATTCAGGTGAAAAGTAGTACAACATGTTCACTGTCTTATGTGATTATCATGCAGCTTATAATTTTTATATAATGACTTTGAACCTCTAAATTTCCTTTTATTTCACCTTTACCTAAGCCCTGTTACAACCTTTATCAAAGTCCCTTTCATTTTTGCATTCAATTCATCTTTAAGTGGGGAGATTTGAGTCATTTGCAAGCCTATGGTAATAACATGCTTTGTTTTGATTTTGAGAGTTGAAAACACCCTTAAAAACACTTTGAGAGACTTGAGTGAAATTCCGTGAGGGTGTTAAGTCTTTTCCATTCGATTTTAATGAGTTAATGAGATGCTTGAGTTTTTATAAATTATATCATATCATTGCTTATACTCTTGGTTGTCATTTTGATTCATTTCACAGATGTGTCAGTGACTTTTCTTGTATTATTGGTTATTCAGAAAGATAAAAGGGGATTAGAAAGGTGTGTGTATGTTGTATTACGATATATTCAGGGATAAGCATGATTTAGGTGCGGAAGAATTTGATAAGATGAGATTCACACTCATATTTAACTTTTTTGTATTATG
This sequence comes from Momordica charantia, assembly GCF_001995035.1. The sequence goes on along the minus strand of NW_019104851.1, from coordinate 76,982 downwards.
CATGAGATCATTAGAGATAAAGTCATTATGTTTACTTGAGGATAAGCAAAAAGTTAAGTTTGGGGGTAGGCAAAAAAAAAAAAAAAGGAATTTTTAAACTTTTCTTTTGTTCCCTTTTCGTTGTTCAAAGTCCTAAAATCAAAACAAAAAGACTGTTGTACTTACAGTGGACTGCAGGTCGATGTTGACTGCGGCGGATCGGGGTGGCGAGTCACACCATATCTGGGCGGCGGGCAAAATTGTGGATCTGGGTGGCAGGCGGTGGTAGAACTTGTGGTTGTGGTGGAACTCATTTGGGGTTGATGGTGGACGTGTGGACATGCGGCTGGTGTCAGATGAGAGAAGTCGATGCCGGACGTGGACGGGAGAAGCCGACGGTGTAAGACAGAAGAAGTCAATGCTAGACGTGGGGCGCGCAGATGGCAGATAGAGGACTTCCCACCGGATAAGTGCTGAACGTTGGAAGCGTTATCAGAGGACTGATCGGCGACTACAAGGAGGGGGTTGTGGAGGACTGTAGGTGGAGATGTGAGGCAAAAATGAAGGATGCATGTTACAATGATAAGAAACCCTAGATTCCTCTTCTTCAAAACTCAAGGTTAGGATGTTTTCTTAAATTTAGGTAAAATATTCATATTTATCCCTTCCTATTTAGGAATTTTAGATTTTAAATCTATAAATTTCAAAATCTACCTTAACAAATTTTTAGTAAGTTTAAAATCTATTTTCAAAATCAGCTTTCAAAATATAGAGTACCAATTTAAATTAGATTTAGGTTGTCTAAATTTGATTGTTTGTTACTTGATTGTTTCTTATTTGATTGTTTTATGAGATACAATTGATTCCTTACAATTAAACTCCAATGTTTTTGCTATTTGTTCTATCAAATAAATCCCTAAAATTAAGCATATATATTTAATTTGTTACAGGGGTATTGCTCCAAAATATTTATTTAGGATTTAAAGAAAAACCCATTTAACCATTTATGCAATATTTGATATGTTTGGCCTTTTTAAAACGCCTTATTTAGTTTGGTCATTCCTACACCCCACAAAGAAGGTCCCTCAAGAATTAAAACCAAAACAAGTTTAAAGTTGATTCAACATGGAGCTCTTCTTGTCCCTTACAGATTATTCAAAGATTTTTTTTAAGGCAAATTATTCAAGATTTGAGGTTCGAAGACTTGAAGGCTGCTGTTTAATATATATACACACAACATACATGTATGGATATGGTTAATAAACTTTAAGATGAGAAGGTTTAAGAAATGAATAAATGTCCATGATTTGTTCATTCATCTTAGAGGTATAGGAATATAACTGTTTTATATGATCTTAGGAATACAAGTAAAAGTTACATGATGTGAGGGATACACTGTTGACAAGTTGTTGAGATACACTTAACATGCCCCCGCAAACTTATGACACCTTTGAATGAGACAAAAGTTTGGAGGATAAATACCGAAACCGATCTATGGTGTGAGCCTTTGTGAATAAGTCTGCAAGTTGCTGTTCGGTAGGAATGTATTGAAGCTTGAGATCCTTACGAGCAACTTGTTCACGAACAAAGTGAGAGTCAATTTCAATATGTTTGGTGAGAGCGTGAAAGACTGGATTTGATGCCAGGTGGATGGAGGACTGGTTGTCACACCAAACTGTTGGGACGATGGAGAGAAAGATGTGAAGATTCTTACATAGTTGGCGAAGCCATGACAACTCAGCAGCGATGGCAGCTAATGCACGATATTCAGCTTCAGTAGAAGAGTGAGAAACAGTAGATTTTTTTCTTAGCCGGCCAGGAGATAGGATTAGACCCCAAAAATATGACATATTTAGTGGTGGAACGATGATCGGAAACATCACCAGCCCAATCAGAGTTAGAGAAGGCCTGAAATGAAAGAGAGCTGGGCGAGAAGCGGATGCCTTGACTAATGGTACCTTTGACATATCGAGAATGCATTTGGCTGTAGTAAGATCACTACTAGTTGGATGTTGCATCTGCTGGCAAGCCAGGAGGTCACGAGTATACTTAGTGTGTAACCAGAATGTCACTGCCTGGACAGCCAATCTCGAGACCAAAGAAGTATTTGAGGCTGCCAAGGTCAGTCATGTCAAACCTGGTTTGAAGTTTGGAGATGAAGTGGGTGACAAAAGCAGCATCATTACCGGTGAGAATGATGTCATCCACGTAGAGAAGCAAATAGGTGATAGAGATACCAACACAACAAACAAACAGAGATGGGTCATCATAAGATGGTGTAAAATCAAATGTAGTAGTAATGTGCCCTGTAAAGCACTCAAACCAGGCATGAGGGGTATATTTTAGGCCATAAAGTGACTTATAAAGTTTCCACACATGATGACAAAATGTTGGAATTATTATCACGACATAATTGATTAACTGAAAGTAAGTTGGATGTAATGTTGGGAACAAGGAAAAGATTATGAAGAGTAAAGGAGGAAGATGGGGTAGTAAGAGTGGTGCCAGAACCTGTGTGGGTGATGGGCAAAGCTTGACTACTACCAACAGTCACCTGTTCCTCACCATTATACTCATTTGAGACGGGCAAGTTTGTAAAATCAAAGGTCAGATGAGCATTGCAACCAGTGTCAGATTGCCAATAGGATCCTTCTCCAACATTCATAGAGGTGGAGGCAACAAGGGTAGCAAGTTGGGCTGGTGGGTGGTGACCTTAGAAGGAATGGTTCATTCGATTGTAACAGTCTAATGCATTATGCCAAAACTGTCCACAAATTTGAAAGTGTACCTTGTTAGACTGTGGAACCTCATATGGAGAAAGTGTTGAGGGAACTTGAGAAGCTAGCGATGTTGCTGAGAAAGAGGACTGAGACCGAGGTGGAAATGGTGAAAAACCACTTCTACCTCCACAGGTGTTCCGACCACGGGTAGGATGGCGACCTCGTCCACGAGAATGATGAGACAGTGGGCGATAATTGGCCATCATGACAGTGGGTTGGAATATGGACTCTACACCTTTGGCTTGATAAGAGATTGCAGCTTCCTCTGCTTTAAGAAAAACATGAAGTTCTTTCACACGAACAGGATTGGACCGTACCCGAAGCGAGGTATAGAAAGCATTGTATTCATGAGGCAAGCCATTCAAAGTATAGATTAGGATGTCCTCCTCGTCAATGTGGATAGAGACAATGGATAACTCGTCCTAAGTAGTTTTGATTCGCTAAACATAATCATCGATGGACTCGGTTCCCTTTTTCTGAATTTTCTGCAATTTGGATTTCAAATCAATTATATTAGTACGAGTAAAAGATGAGTAACGATGTTCAAGAGATTCTCAAACTTGTTTGGAGATAGTGCAACCAACAACAAGAGATAGGGCGGACTAGGACAACGTAGCATTGATTAGAGTTCGCAATGCATGATCCTGGGAGTGCCACAAGGCATATTTGGGATTGAGCTTTGTCGTCTCGCCTTCTTGAATATGCTGATAGGGGCAAACACATGAGTCGTCAATGTAACCAAAGAGATTGTGTGCCTTCAAGATGGAGTCGAGTTGATAACGCCAAAGAGTGTAGTTACTGGAGTCAAGCCGGACAAAAACAGGAATACAAATATTTGAGAGTAGGAAGAGCAGTGAAGGAGAGAATTGACGATCGAGGGTGAAAGATGTGAAAAATTGGTTGATTTCGGTGTGAGATTTGGAATGAGTATTTGTATCAGTCATTGTGTAGTTCGCGGTATGGGAAAGCGAATTGGGTAATTAAGAACTGAAGGAGAAAGAGAAAAAATAAATAAATAGAAGGTGGGTTCAGGCCAAAGTGTACGGGGAGAGGGGAAGGAAAAAAAATTTGATGTGGGAATTGAGTAAAAGATGATGTGGGAATGAGGCCAAAAATGGAAAGGGATAAAATGTGGGTCGGGTAATTAAAAACTGAAATTTGGAAGGAAAAATAATAATAATAAAATTGGGAAAAATTGGAATAGGGTCGACGCGGCGACTGTGTTACCAAGATTGAAGGAAGAAGATGTATGTCGAAAGCTCTAATACTATGAAAAGGTTTAAGAAATGAATAAATGTTCATGATTTGTTAATTCATCTTAGAGGTATATATAGTATAGGGAATACAACTGTTTTACATGATCTTAGTATACAGGTAAAGGTAATATGATGTGAGGGATACACTGTTGACAAGTTGTTGACATACATTTAACATAAGATTGATGATAAATATTTATCAAATCTTGTGAGACTTTCAAAAAGTACAATGGCATATTAGGCACGATAACCCTCTGTTTATATAGTGTAGTCATGATTTGCATTTCCCAGAAAAGGGAAATAAAAAACTCCAGAGTATTCAAATTACCATACAGCGCCTATGACTGTGGGTATGAATGGAGATTTTAGTTTACAAGTTATGAGATAACCAACCACTTGATGATCCTAATGAACTCAGGCCTCTGGAAAGACCTTCATAGCTGCATGATGATGATCACGGTTATCCGAAGACGGGTTACTCTTCTTCTTCTCGTCGTCTGCAAAATCGAACTTGGCGACATCGGCAAGCTTTTCGACAGCATTTACGACGTGTTCGATTCTCGACGCGGTTTCTATCAAAAGCGATACCAATGTTGCCAGCGAAAGAAGCTCCATCAGAGGTGGAATTGTCGCTTCACCATTGGCCCCATTTGGCTCTGCTAATGACACTGCCATTGGAAGAGACTTGATGGTGTTTTGAAGTTCTTGCACAGCAAAGTTCATGTCTGATACTTCAAAATCTATCTTGTTTGATTTTTTCATCGTCTTGATTACAGTAGATAGTTCCTTGAAGACCTTGGAACAACAGCTGCTGAGTGCCTTGCATGGTGTAGCCAGATGCAATTTTAAGGACTCTGGTGCCTAAAATGCATCGAGCAGCGAGAAAATTATATCATATTTACAAATCTTTTTAATTCGCGTTAGATTTGCTGTCAACTATAGGTACCTTAATCTCTGAATCTAAGCGGCCATTGAGGGCCTCGATGCAATATGCACACCTGCGCATCGCAACACCGACCTCGAGATAGAATTTCCAAGGGTGCCGGAACCCAAAACGGCCATGTGCAGGTTCCCATCTTGCAAAGTTGGCCTGAAAGTTGTCAAAATACAAAAACTTTAAGTTCATTGGCTATGTTATGGATGTAATTGATGGAATGTCATTCGTGATTTTTTTTTTATTATTGTTATTATTATTATTATTATTTTACCATGGATTCCTCTGATGCCTTAGAATTGAGCACACATTTATAGGCTTGAATTTTGGAAGCATGATCCTCTCGATCTTCATTTTTCATCTCGGGGCAATCTTTGTCTTTGAAGTACTCCGAAATACATCCTGAATTTAAAATAAATTTTAAGACTCGGAGTTAAATGAATGAAGTAGGAGTCGAATAAAAGAAACGATGCAATTATGATAATTTTTTTCTCTCATATACCACTCATACATAAAAATATAAAATCTATAACTACATATCACTTTTGTATCAAAATAAAGTTAATCCTTTTTTTTTAAAGTTCAACGAATTTTTAAATTATGACCTCCGAGCAAATATATCAAAAATATTTAGTAAAATTAACAAAATAGCAACCACATTTAGTTTTTTCAAATATAATACCTTTTAAGAAAAAATGGAGGTTAAATTTTAAAATGATAAATTTGCCCAAATCATACACATCTGGAATATATCTGTAATATATCTGACTACTGTATATGTATGTGATACATTTGATATATGATATGAGTTTTTGATATACTTGCAATATGTATGTAATATACATCTGATATATTAGTGATATGAGTGTCTGTGCAATATGTATGTGATATACATCTAATATACTACTAATACGAGTGTCTAATATACTACCTGATATACTACTGATATGAGTATCTGATATACAACTGACATAAGTAAAATTTTTTGCTATATTTAAAATTTTAAAAACAGGTGACATATTTTGAAATATATAAAAGATTTTTGCTACACACTACAATTTTCCTAATATACTATACTAAGATAAGTTAATAATTAATTTAGCAATGTAAAATATATCATTGATAGGTCTAAAAATGAACTGCATGTACTAGTTTTTGACGTTGGTCATTTTTACTTGGACTAAATTTGATAAATATCTTAAAAGTGGTTAAAATAAAAAATATAGGAATGAAGTGAGGATTTGACCATGGATGGCATCGGCAAGCTTATCGATGTTGCGGGCAAGGAGGGAGTGAAGCTGACCGCCTGCCCAGACGGGGCAGACAAGCATGCTGACGACAAGACAGATGGCGGTCCCAACGGCGATAGTAAGGATCCTCGTACGTGCGAGCTCCAACAACTCGTCCACTCGATAACTGGAGATGGAAACTAAACAGAACGTCAGCACGAAGATCATTGCGCCGTAATCAAATCTCGACTTCACTGATGGTATGAATCTCGAGAACGTGGCTGCTGAAGCTGCGTTCATGGTCCAATACAAAAACCCAATTAATACATTTTAATTCCCACAACGGAATTTTCTTTTTTATTTAGCTTTGATTTTTGAGAATCTTACCCAGAAGAAAAAGTGAGATCCCAAGAATAATTGGCTCAAATCTATCACCACATTCAGCTGCAACCCAGTGAACGCCGATCCCCAAACCACCCGCGAGAGACGTTCCTACAACTCTATTTACACATTTGTACAACGATGCACCTGCAAAAGTACCAACTTCCCACGTAAGAAAATTATTACGAATCCCATCCAAACTATTAGAAATGAGCAAACCACCCCTCAACTTAATGGGTTAGATAATTTAATTCATATATGAATATCTCAATAATACTCTCGCTCACATGCAAGCTTTTGGATAATTATACGAAGGTCCAATAAGAATAAATCATTATAAATAGGAAGAAAACAACAATGCAAAAGTTCGAACACAAAACATTCACTCTGATACTATGTTAAACATGAATAAATCATCCCTCAATCGAAAAGTTTCAATTTAGATTGGTTAAATTTAATTCATATATGGATATCTCAACGGGAATCTAAGTGTAAGTTTTGAACATAACAAGGATCAAATTACAACCGATAGATAATAACTAACCGACAGAGTATTCGAAAGTGACAACAACAGTCATGATGGCCCACATGGCGCTGCCTCCAAGGCCTTCATACAAAGGTCTCATATAGTAAAAGATGGAGACAAGAGTGAGAGCCAGCCCCACTTTGAGGCCATGAACGCCCTTCTTTGGCTCAGATTTTGCTATTCCCCCTGCCTTTTCCAAGAACTTTCTACACTTCACAAACAATTCCATTATCAAACTCTTAATTCCCATCACCAATTTGTGCCCAAATGACGCTTCTGCCTCCAAAATCTCTGTTGTACCATCGCCCAAATTCACCCTCCATTCCAAATTTCCTGCTGATGCCATTTTGAATAATGAAGGAAGAAATTTTATAAGATGAAGTTTTGAGTGAAGAGAAGAGAAGAGAGAGGGGGAGAAGTTTTTAGGCTCCTAGAATCCTCTCCATGGCCCCTCTTGGAACTCACAAGTACAAACTTTTATATGCATGTAAGTTTCTGATTTACAACAAGTTAGGACATTGGAGATGAAGGCAGCAAATTATTTTTCTATTGTTGGAAGGAAATAATTAATATTTTAGTAAAAAAGATATGATTGCATAAAAGTTGTTCTTTTTGATCTCCTTAATAGTGGATTCAACTGGACAATAGACATGGTTTTTAAAATAGTTGTGCTTTGTTTTTCTAAAGGAAAAAATGGTTAGTGTGAAAACCTTGAGCTTTTAGAGAAGTAATACGGAAAGGGCGTGGCCTAAAACATGAATTGACTTGAATTCATTGTCCACGTATTTTTTAAACGTCCATTATAGTTCGTGTACTTTCATTACTCTCTATACTATTGAAATGTCTGTTCTAGTCCTCATATATTTAAAAGTGACTATTTTAAAAGTATAGAGACTAAAATGAACAAAAGTTTAAAATAAAATGATCAAAATAGACGTTTTGAATTTATAGACACCGAAATGAACCAAAGTAAGAAATAAAGGACCTATATAATATTTGAGCCTAAATTCAGAGCATATTTTTTAGTATTATTGTCCCTATCAATAGAGGTAGTGGATTATTTGGTGGCAATGGAAGAGATTAAAAAAGTATATTAACTTAGGAAATGGCCTATAGTTTTATATATTATTTTATTTTATGGAAGTTAGGACATTGGAAAAGATTTGTGTGATGAAAAATGATTGACAAGTGGAGCTTTTTGGGGTCCAGATTTATAATACTAGGAGATTATTCTTTGTTTGATTTAATTAGTTTTAAATTAATGGCTAATTGCCAACTTTTTTATCCATGCTTTTAATTAAGATTAAGTAAGCTAAGCATGCACGCTTGGGTTTTCCTGTCACCCATATCACGCACTCTCTTGCTCTATAACAATGTGTTATTGGACATTTTACGTACATCACTCACCTCTATTTTAAACCCTACTTTTAATACGTAGCAATTAAAGTATTATATTTGCATTTTTTCTTCTCCCATAGAAAACATATTTTCAAATACAGCTTCCTCTATTTTCAATTTTCAATTTTACCCTCGTCTTTGTCTTCAAGGGATAGCTAGGATGCCTCTGAATCCTTGAGGTCTTGAGTTGTCATTAGTGAATGTACAAGCATGAAGACAGTGCATACCCTCATGGTATAGGAACACAAAGGTTAAAGGGCCGTCGAGTCTTTGGTAATAAAAAAAAAAATTTACCTTCATCTCCCTCTTCAATTTTAGATTTTTTTTTTCTTTTTTCTATTTCAGTTTTCATGCCTCGTAATTGTAGATCCCTGTAACTAAGACTTGTCATGGTAGGTGTGATATACAAGGCCCAAAGTTCTAGCTATTGCGCCATCGGCCACCAGTTACAAAATTGGATAATTTTGGTGGGTCGCTAAATTTTGGCCCCCATTTTAAAAAATGTCCATTAGTTCTAAATTTTGCACAAATTGCGAAACGGTATTTTAGTATTTTTACAAAATAGAGTGATTTTCCAACAATACCCTTTTCCATGTTTTTTGAGTTTTTTCTTATATATAACCACGTAACTATTTTGGGTTGAATTTAAGTTAATTTAAACGATGTGCCATTAGTTTGAATTTTGGTTCATTTAAACGATGTGTCAATAAATGTCCATATACCAATTAAAGAAAAATCAAAATTAGAATTTAATACACGTATATATCAACATGCAACTCAACTATAAAAAATAAAAGGTCCATGTATATATCAATTCATGGATTAACAAATACGAAAGTCAATACATGTATATACCAATTCATGAATTAACAAAATACAAAAGTCAATACATGTACACCACTATACTATTCAAATATCATAAGTAGAATGCCAATACATGTATACACCAATAATTACCTCACTAACAACACGGTTTTCCTTCACTATCTTGAGACCTTTTCCCTTTCCCTAAAACATACAAGTACATTTTGTTTATGCAAAAAATGTGACAGGGTATGACCTGCTCAAGGTCGGCCACGTGGAAGAACTCGACCTGTTCCAGGTATGACCATCGAGAGAGCATGACCTGCTCCAGGTATGACCGAGAAAGAGCTTGGGTATCCTTGGAAAGGGATGACCAACTCAAAGGGTCAACGTCGGCTGACTGGGATGAGCTGGTGTCAGGAATGAGCTGAAAGGCCACTTAGTGAGGAAAAACTTGCACAAGAGAAAAAACACTCAGACGTTCAAGTCAGTTTAGTCCGACCTCAATATGGAGACCGAGCTAGGATACCATATATGACTGAAGAGTGAACTGCCCTATTTATAGGTTGAGGTACCCAACAAGGAATCCGACCAACGGTTGAGCATGTCGGGACCAAGGTCGGCCTGTCGGAGTAGCTATTCCAATTCATACTCTTGTCATATGGAATTTGGCTAAGTATAGAAGGTCGTTTCTTCCTTAAATGATCTTCAGAGAAGACCTTCAAATTGGCCTTCATGGAAGACCTCAGGTCGGCCATTAAGTAAGGCCTTCAGGTCGGCCATGAGGCAAGGCCTTTAGGTCGGCCCTCAAGGAGCTCTTTAGGAAAAACATTCAGGTCGGTCCTCAATGGAGCTCTTTAGGTTAGCCACTTCAGGTCAGCCACCAAAGGGAGGATCTTCAGGTTGGCCAATTTAGGTCGGCCACCAAAGGGAAGATCTTCAAAGTTAGAAATTTCTCTRTCCTCCACATGGCAGTACGATTTTCAACCCCCAAACATTGGCCACCTCTTTGGTTGGTCCGAGTTCGACCTAGCAGAGAAGTTTCTCCTTGGTTTGAAAATTTGCCTAAGTGGTGACTTCTGTCTAAGCTGGCGCTTGGTACGAGATCTTTTGAGTAAAACCAAAAGTAAAGTTGTAAGGGTTATGCCTAAAGCAGACACTAACATATCATTGTGGAGAGACTTTGGGATACTTTGGTATCATTGTCCTCAACAAGTGATATCACAACTATGGTTTAAACTTCGCTATGTCAGTGGAATCCTCAAGTGTCGAATAAAGAAGTTGGTGAGCCTCGAAAGGTGTAGTCATGGTGTTATTCTTGATTGTGCTATATCGGAGTGTGCCTTGAGCTTTGGATAAGAGCAATCTCTCATTCTGGTTCGGGAGTGGACAGATGGTTAACTACTTGAGGAAGGACTTTGTGGTACTTTGTTCGAGGGGAGGCTTGTTTGGTTTGTAAGAATTGCAATCCATGGTACATAGATGAGGACAATTATCGTCATTGATATGAGGCATTTTGGGTGAAACCAAAAGCAAAGTTGTGAGAGTTATGCCCAAAACGGACAATATCATACCATTGTAAGCATAATTAAAGTATCGCTATCCTCAACAAAAGGCTAGTGTTCGAATCAATGATGAGAAGGAGCTCACCTTTTATAAGGTATATATCGACTTAGGTGTCATCAATCAAGTTCAAAGAATGGGAGCTGAACCAACTCTGGAAGAAGTAGCATCCATCCATCAACCTCCTACTTCTACTTAACCAAAAAATGATCAACCTCAACATCATGTTACAACATCTTCTAAACACATAGTGACACATCATCTTTGTAGTTGTTGGAAACAACACATGCTCTCACAACATAACTCAAGAGACGAGAAAAAAGGGTAGCCTTACACAAATTTGGAGAGACAAGAACTTATAATGAATGAGACCCATATCACTCATTTTAAATGTCCTTGTCATGAATTCTTAAAGACATCACATATTAATTTATCATTTCTAGTAAAAAGTAAATTATCGCCATATAATGAAACAATAAGAAATTTTTCATCCTTAACCTTCTTGGACATAGAGTGCGTGCTCATATGGACCCCTTCGAAATCACGCGACTATACCAAGTTTGCGAAGCTTGCTTCAACCCATATAAGACCTTTTTCAACTTGTACGTCTTCTCTTCTGGTCCTTTTTTCACATAACCAATGCATTGTTCAACAAATATCTCTTGCTTCAAGTATCCATTTAAAAAAGTGAACTTTGCATCCATTTGATAAACTTTCCATCAATTTTGAGTAGGTAAAGACAAATCCAATCGAATGATCTCAATTCTGGTCACATGAGCAAAAATCTTATCATAATTCACTCCATGCTCTTGCTTGTAACCTTTTACAACAAATTTTGCCTTGTATTTTTGAATTTCACCATTCGGCATCAACTTTGTTATATACACTCATTTCACTCCAAGAGTTTGGTTATTTGAAGGAAGCTCTCTAACAACTCCCATGTTTCATTTATTTTTATCACATCAATTTCTTGATTCGTTACAATCTTCTATTTGTCATCTTTAATTGCCTCATCAAAATTCATGGGATCAACACCAGCAAATATTGCAAAATTAGCAAGATCATCATTTCTACTAGTAGATTATAAATTTCTTGAATCTTTCTCATTATTCTCTTCGGTGAGGTTTCTTCATCACTAGGGAAGATGGTGATAAAGATGAAGATAATGCAACTGTGTGACTCCCTACTTGCTCCAAATCTTGAACACCTCTATTTTCATCAATGTTAACTTCACAAGCTTCATCCAGTTCCAATATTCCTCTTCATTAAAAATCACGTTTCAACTAATAATAATCTTTCTTGACAGAGGATTATATAATCAGTAAGTTTTAGAATACCAGACCGTTATTATGTAAATAAACATAACGTCATTTTTTAGTCCTATCATCATTTACAAAATTTAACTATTCTCATAGGCTCCACATTATCTAGAATGTGACTTGAACCCAAGACCTCAAAGATATTTTCTTGAAGCCCCAAACCACTCGAGCTATCTGGACCAGTAACTAAATGATTAATCTCATTATTAAATGAAAATTGTTGGAGTGTTGTTTACTATTTCTGCCTTAGAATATCATGGATTTGATGAGCACCGACAAAATCAAGTATCTCTTCTTACCTATTATAATTCTTTAATATTGTAATTTTTTTTGAATTAATTTTCCATTTAAATCTTTGAAGTAGTGCTTTTCCAAATGGAGAGGAGGAGTGATAAAGGAGACCTAACTTTCAAAAGGTGAGTGGAAATACACTAGCTTGGCAAGACCTAAAAGATCTAGGATGGATTATAAGAAAATCTACCATACCTATAGTTAGAATTTTTAAACTTTTCTTGTGTTCTAAATTTTTTCAATTGAAAGAGTACAAAGTTATAAAAAGTTAGAATGTACTCTTAAATGTAAAACTTTGACTTGCTGGAAAATTAATGGCCCTTAATAATTTCCCCTTCCACAGGAATATTCAAATATACACCACAATATACAAATAAAGAAGAAACTATAAAACACAAGAATATGACACAAAATTATACTGGTTCAACGCTAAGAGCTACATTCAGTCTTTCACTCAGGTGTGGTAATTCACTAATATTGTCAAGGATTGAATTACAATAACTCTCCCCAAAATATCCTCTAGAGGTCTCAACAAAAGTCCCCTAACTTTTAAGTATTCTAAAACAAATAATACTTATATACAGGAATGAAAAACACTAGCTAAACCCACCGGATACAAACAACCACGACATGGTTTCCTATTTTAGCTCCATTATCCCAACACATAATTGATTAGGTAATTTCTAACATACAAAATTTCAATTTACAATTATTTAAGAAATACATATTAATTTAATTAGACTAAGTCATGTGAGTTGCACATGCGATTTTCTTGCGACTGTTTTACTCCATTAGGTTTAGTTTTGGTTTTTCAGTATTGTGTTTCCCACCATGATGTTTTTTTTTTCTCACCGTTATATTAGTTTTTTTTAGTACCAACATGTAGGGTTTGGAGATCGAAATCACAACTTCTTGATTTGAGATATATACCAATTACCATTAAATTATGCTCGTTTTGACAACATTATATTAGTTATTTATTGACTATTTTTTAAGTATGGTTTTAGTTTTTTTAGTTTTCTTGATGTCATGGTAAGACAGTTTTTGTTTTTTTTACAATATAAACAACAGTCAACTGCAATTTTAAATATTTAGACAACTAGATAATAATTTTATGATAAGTTTATTAAGTATATCTCAAAATTTAAATTTTATAAATAATTAAAAAAAGTTGTCTTATTCACACTAGAATAGGGAATATGATATTAATAAATTTGTTGGATTATGTGTATTAAAACTCTTGACTCAAGAGTAATGGGTGTCTTTTTCTAGGTAAGTCATGAGTTGGAATCCACCACTCTCACTTGTTATACTTAAAAAAAACTTGATTAAGTAATATATAGGTTTTTTTATGATGGTGACCTACCTTTGAGATTAGTAATTCCTATGGGTTTCCTGACACCAAATGTTGTAGGATCGTGAGATTAGTCGAGGTGCACGTAAACTGGCCTCGCGGATATCAAAGAAAAAAAAAGTAATATATAGTGTTTTAAAATTTTCAATTTAGTATATTTTGTATTAAAAATGGTCAATTATGTTTTTCTTGGTCGCTGAATTATGCTCACTTTGACGGCCAATTACGTTATTATTGTCAGTAAACATTAAAAGAATGATAATAGGTTAATTTAAAATAATTATAGTTTTTAATGAGGTGGCTAGCTATCAACATAATAAAACTTTGAATTGTCTATTTTCTACAATAACTAACTCTTTCACGTCAAGTAATTTAATTACTTGAGACTGGTGAAGTGAAGTGGGGAAACTATCAATTTCAGGCATGCGTGATGTGTATGTCTCACTTATTAAATTAAACATGTAACTTTTCCAACTCCATTAATAAAATATATTTTTGTTTCATTATAAATGTTGATGTTTGTTGATAAATCAGACATAATTGAAAAAATTTAAGATCACACGAAAAATAAAATTAGAATTTTAGGCTTTAATTTGATTAATGAACGATTTCTATTTTCTATTTTTGGTTAAAAAGAAACGAAAAATTAGACATATTTGATTAATACTTTTTGTTTTCCATTTTTAAAAAATAGAAAACAAAAAAAAATATATATAATAATAACATTTATTGGTTTTCAATTAAAAAAATAGAGAAATAGAGAGATCTGTTAGGGAAAAAAATGTGGAGGTGAGAAATAAAATTTTGAAAGAGAGAAAAAGATTAAAATTAAAGACATAAATTTTAAGAGAGAGAAAAGTATAGAGAGAGAAAGATATGCGAGAGAGAATATTAGTTGGATCACATAAATAAATGTTATGAAACGGAAAGAATTTAAAGAGTAAGATTATGTTAGGGAGAGAACATTAATTAGTGGAATGAAAAATAAATGTTATTAAAAAAGGAAAAGAATTAGACAAAAGAAATATAGGTTAGAGAGAAAAGAAGAAATTTTAAGTACAAAATTTGGAGAGTAAATTTAGAGAAAAAAGAAAACACGTCAAAAAATAAAAATGATCGAGAAATTCATTAAAAAAAGCTGTCCAATAAAAATTTAGTGAGAAAATTTTCTTTTTTTTTCCTTTGAGTACAACGTAAGCGATGAGAATCGAATTCATAACTTTTTGATTTGAGATATAAGTCAATTACCGCTGAGTTATGTTCGTCTTTGTTAGAAAAATTAGAGTTATATATATGTTGGGAAGAAAGAATATTTTAGAGCGAGGGAAAAAATGATAGAGGAAGAAACTATAGAGGGAGAAATGTGACAAATATGTTAGATAGAATAGCAAAGGAAACCAAAATAATAGAGTGGTAAAAATTGTAAAGAGAGAAAGAGGATATTTCTAGACAGAGGAAAAATTTTAAGGAGAGAAATTTGCGAGAGACCTACGTACAAAAGAGAGAAATAAAATACTGTAAGAAGAAAAGAAGAGGGTATTTTGAAAAACAAGAATTTATCTTTAAAAACTATTTTTTGATGTTTGAAATTTACTTAAAAATATATTTTTCATACAAAAAAAAAATAGAAAACGAAAGTGGTTATCAAATCTAAAAAAGCTTAATGGTTATAAAACACCATCTAAAAGTTTTGCAAATAATAGAATTGAAATAAAATAAATTCAATTATCAAAGTAAAAAGTTAATAGACTCTTTTTTACATCAAGCCAGTTAGAAGTTAATGAGTTTTAAAAGTGTGCCATATTTGTAGCTCTTTTACAAGGGAAAATACTGTATTTAATATTTATAATTATTTTTAGTATTTTTAAATAGTTTAAAAAATGCTACTGTTAAATTACACTAAAGTGAGGAAATTGGGTAAATTTGAATAAATAAGCATACAATTTTAAAACACAACAAATTATGTTAAAAATAAATTAAAACAAAAAACAAAAAACAAAAACAAATGGTTAATACACCTAACTGATGGGTAAAATAAATATTATAGAAAACAACATAGTTGTCAAATGAGGTAGGTTGGAGGAAACAATATTAGGTGGACCACCAATTTAGTTTGGTAAGGTCAAATTCATCCAATCAATCTAAGGAAGAAGATCGACCCAGTTACCACATAGGCCAAGTTGAAGACCAAACCAAACTAATAGTGAATTGTCAAAGTTCTCTCCAACCGATCTGAGGATTCCAATCTAGGGGCCAACAGCCTATAACTGCCAGTCAGAGCAGTTCCAACGGCCTTGTCCCCCTCCTCCACCTATAAAAGCGACACGCTTTGCTCACTCAGGTACGCTATTATGTTCGACTACGACCTACAGTAGTTAACTACTGGCTTGAACTTAAGAGTGGTTGTTCACTTTTGTGTGTCACTTGCTCCCTACGCAACTCCATCCTTCTTAGTTCACTTCGGTTCTATGCTGGCCGATCTACTTAGCTTGAAAAAATTCAGCATCAAAAAAGTAAAAATATCTCATTGGCTACCTAGCATGTATAAATAAATTAAAAATAATGTGAGATTTTTATTTCTGTTTTTTTTTTGTTTTTTTGTTTTTTTTTTTGTTTTTTTTGGAGAAAAGATGATTAGGTGATCAGAAATTAGGTCATGATGAATCTTTAACTGATTGTGATTTATTATTATTATTATTATTTTGAGAAAAGAACTGATTGTGATTTTAATGGGTGATAGTTGATTATTTAGATTGAAGAAAATGAAGTGAAACCACTTTGATGACACTTGTTGGCTGAATGTTGTCCTTAAAAAGCATATGCACTTTGAAAAGAGACCTCAACTATCAAATATAAAATTCAGATATGTTTCCTCACTTACCACTTACCAACCTTCTCATCTCACATCTCTCCCCTTTTTTTAATGCTTTAAGGCATTGAAGAGTTTTAGATTTTGGAATTCTTTAAAAAAAATGAGAAAATTGAGCACCAATTTACTGGTCGAAGATGTTTATTTCATTTCAATTCAGAGATAGGAGATTCAAATCTCTAACCTTTCATTCGACGAAATATCTTAACCAGTTACGTCGTGTTTAGATTTGGACTGCGGTCGAGTGACTCACGGAAAGGACAGAGAAGAAAAGTAGAGATTATTAACATAGCGATTAAGAAGAAGAGGGTCTTCAAAGCCCTCCAAATTTTCATTGATTTTCCTTCCTTTTCAAAACCATTTTGGGATTCTCATTTATTAGAAAAAACTCCCTATTGCCGAAGGAATAAGCTTATAATTAAGGAATAAAACAATAAAGAAAATACCATAATTAACGTGGAAAACTCTAAAACGGATAAAGAAAATCATGGGTCACCAAGAAAAATTCTCTGTGTGAAAAATTATTATAATCATTTATATTTCTCCCCGACTCTAATTACACAAAACACTCCCTCAAAACAAATACCGCTCAATCAACTAGAGGCTTAAAATATTTCAATTGGGACGATTAAAATCCAAGGCCATGAGCTCCTTTTACCGTAGTTGGAATACTCTCTTCTCGTACTTTTTCGATATGGGACAAACTTCTAACACATGGAACACAGTCCCTCATTGTATGTTTTCGACGTGGGACCAACTTCAATTTTATTATTTTTTCAAAATCTAATACCTGGGTGGGTTTATAGTGGATTTGAAATTTGATGGGGCAGGGCAAGGGGAATAGAAGACTATGGAATTTGGTGGATGTGGAAAAATCAACGGTTTAAATTCTAATGGATTGGCTAGACTGAAATATCTTGGTGATTTTTTTTTGGAAAGGAACTCTGAATTCAATTAAAGTAAATTTGGTGCACAGGGCCAAAAGATTAGGAGACATCAGTCTCCACGAGAAGCCAAGAGAAAAAAGAAAAAAACCATGAACTGAAAATACTACTTCGAAGACCAAATTTCGTCAAATGATCCGTTGCTCTATTATGTGGGCTTGAGTCATGTAAAAATTGGAGAGAATCGAAAGATAGAGAAAGGATTTGAATGTCTTGTACCCAAACTCTAGCATCTCCAAGTGTTGTCGATCTTCTACTTAGCAAATTGATAGGCTCAAGAGAATCCGATTCTACAATTACTCGGGGGAAATGAAGGAATTGAGCAAGTCTGATGCCTTCTATGATTGTCCGAAGTTCAGCTAGCAAGGAGACATATGAAATTGGCAGAAAAATAGATCGTGTGCTATGAGGTTGTTCGAAGAGTCGCAGAGAATCGAACCTAATCTCGTACCATTGTCATGATTACCACAAGCATCGTCGGTCCTCAAGATATCGTATCTACTGGAGGAACTGAAATATCTTGTTGGTTGATTCTTCAAATTTGTGTTTGATATCAGATTTAATATTTGCTCGTTTTAAGCTTAATTAAAAGGAAGAGAAATCAATGAAAATTTTGAGCGCTTTGAAGACCCTCTTCTTCATGATCGCCACGTTAAAATTTAATAATATTATATTAAATTATGATTCTTTTGATAAAAAATTATTTTAAACAACTTTAAATATTATTAAATAAATAATTAAATGTTTGAAATTATTAGGTAAAAAACAAAAGAGGCATCGCATTCCTATTTTGATAGTTTTAGTAAATAGCATCAAAAGATTTCTTATTCATTAGAACAGGGCCTCGGTGTATCTCTCACTTGTTAAATCATTCAACATCTCACTAATTTCATGTTGTTTTGGTCCAAATTCGTATGAGAAGACAACTCTCAAGTTTTTTCATGGAAAGTCCTCCTCCTGTAAAAAATGAGACATCTCATATGAGTACGAATGACCTTCGAAATCATATGGTTGTTTCATTTCTAAATTTTAACCGTTCCTACATGGACAACATGTAAATGCTCTGTTATTGACATGTTTTTTTTTTTGTCAATTGAACGAATGACCCAACTCTTTTTATACAATTTTTTTTTTTGCTTAATCTATCTCAATTTGTTTTTTATCTAACTTTTATCCCATTATTTTTCAAAAGTAATAATAACAACGGATTATTAACATAATTAAACAAGTGAGTTGCGAATTTATAAGCAGAAAAACATATATATATATATATATATATCACAACAAAATTACAAGAATAAAATTCAACTTTTAGCAACATTTATGTTTGTACGTCCATATTCAACATGTTTTTGAAGTTGTCACTACTTATCCACCGTTTAGTATTTCAGATTTCGAGGAATTTCAAAATCACCATGGATTTCAAATGAATTTCGCTGTTTACCACTGCATGACTTTGACAATTTGAAATCTTACTCGATTTCAAATTCAGTTTTTATGTAAAACCAACTTTGGTCAAAATAGTCGGATTTTGGAGGAGTTCATAGAATTTCAAAGTAAATTACAAATTAAACCTAGTCATATTTTAATTTCTAAATAATAAATTTAGATTAAAAGCCTCAACAATAAAATTTTTATTTTCTTTTCATTTCCAGTAAACATGCCAACAAAAAAATTTAATTTATTTTATTTGAAATCATTTTCGTTTCAAACAAGATAAGGAATTTAAAACCATTTTTTGGATTTCAAATTACGGAATTTGAAATATTTCTTAAACTTTTTTGATGCCAAACAGGCTGTTAGTGTTATTTTGTGCACCCATTATTGGAGCAGAGACTTTTCCTTGATTAAAAATAAAATTTAAAATTGAATGTGTTTGATTAGATTATTCTAGTGTTTGATCTGTGAGTCTTCTCATGTAGACTTTGAGTATATATAGACTCTTTCAATAGAACTTATGTTTGCTTTCAGAACCTAATGAGTCATTTCATCTTTAATTAACTAATTTTACCATTAACTAAAGTTGACTTCACTATAAATCAAGGGTTGCAATCTCATGCACCGTAGATGTATTATGTACTGGAATATAACCATAACCGCTCATGTAATCCTTTCACAAAGTAATTCATGATCTTAATTGGGCGAAATTATTGTTTTGACCTTGGTTCTATCTCTTGCCCCTTACATCCCCATAATTGTTTAACGAATAGTCTTCCATGATCTCATCATGGATAAATCATTCTTAGAGTAACAATAAGGTGGGTATCAACCCATTATCCACCCTCAAACTAGTACTTTAATGAAATCACTTATATACCCACTTAATAAGAAGTAGTGAACACTTTGCACGTTCAACAATTAGGACGCTGTGTGAATTCCATCTTGTATAAGAATGTTCTCAGCTCCCTCACTTTAATATATATGTTCCCTAAATAGAAGACTTATTGTGAACATTTACATCACATTCATCCATGTGAATCAAAGAACAGACCCGCAAGGGTAGAAATTCACAATAGTCACTGTGTCTGGATACATTTTCTTTCATGATCTTATAGGAAATTGAAAGATACATTGTGGGTCAGTCTTATGCAATCTCATTGCATATGATAACTTCAATCACAGATCACCACATGAATGATCCAAATAAGACCATTTATAACAGCTACAAAGTGATCGTATCCAATAATCTCACTAGGATAAAATATCCAACCCTATAAGTATAATTGTAGACTATTTAAGTTACTACTCTTAAACTAGATCCTTTCCTATGCCCATTACGTACCAAGTTTAAAAACACGTTATGAGCGATTAAACATTTAATGTCAATTTTCACGACAATATGCACATCTTATTATTATCTTATTTTGTTTATATCTAAATAGTTTACTTAATTTCACGAACTTAGGGCAGACATCACCATAAAACGTAATGGTGGTTAACGTATTCATCAGTGACCTAGCAAGCAACTTATAAGTCGACTCGGACTACGAGCAATTTTCTACAAATTTCAAAATTCCTTAGCACTTTCAATTTTCCAAATTATGAAAATAATATTACTCGCTACAGTCATTTGCATAAACATCAAGTCTAGCATGCCTCATCCTTCCCAGGCTTTATTAAAAGATCTAATATCTTATGTTGAATCATGAAATCGACCAAGTGTATGAACCTCCCCTCGGTACTGCGGATCACTCGAAGGACGAATTGGAAATGAACCGGACTGGGGACCTGCTGTTGGGAAAAAAAATATATGCAGTAATATAAAATATCACTAGTTCACAAGCAAGAGCAATCCAACAGGTTCTAAATAGTATTTATCTCCTTCCACAGTATGAGCAAGTCATAGTTCTATCAATACAGTAAAGGAAATACGAGATAGGGATAGAAAACAAACACTAGAAAATATACTGGTTCACTCCAAGCTCGGAGCTACGTCCAGTCTTCTGTAATATGCAGGTTCCACTATAATGGGAAGATTACAATTATGAGCCTCACTTTCACTAAAACGCTCTCTAGATGCTACAACAATAGCCACCTAGAATTCCTCACTATTTCCCCTGTTTCCAAAAGATCCTCCAAATTAGAGGAGAGGAGGTTGAAGATTCTAAGAGAATCAGTTTCCAGACACACCATGCGAATGCCGATTTTCGCTGCGAGCCTCAAGCCCTCAACCGCCGCAAAAGCTTCAGCTTCATCGACCGATCGTACATGATCCAAGTACATCCTAGCACTTTACGTCACATGCAAAGAGACTCTGGTCTTCGACGGTGCATGCATCTTTTAATCACACTAGAAGAGGAGGGAATGAAGCTGCAAACCAGTTGGCGCATCGAGCTCTTTCTCTTTGTGAGACGTCTGTTTGGATGGAGGATTTTCCGGCAGATTTGGCTTTGCAAGTGGGTCGGGAGTGTGTGGTTTGATGTTTGTTTGTCTTTTCTTTCTTCTGCTTGTGTTGCTATTTTAACAAAAAAAAAAGGAAAAAACAATAGTCACCTAGCTTCTAAGCACTACAACAATAGCTTAGTTGGCTCAATAGATACTAACTTCAACAACTGGTATCAGAGCTTTTGGTTCAGAGTAATGGGATTTGGTGAGCAGTTAAGTTTCGAAGGAATTATGAGGTTCGATGGAGACAACTTTGGGTATTGGAAAATGTAGATTAAGGATTACTTGACCTACAAAAAGGTGCACAAAGCTTTGAAGGAATGACCAGCTTGAATGAAGCTTGAAGATTGAGAAGATATGGATGAACAGGCAGTTGCAATTATCAGGTTGTGTCTATAAATAAATGCAGCGAGTCTCGTGGGAAATGAGACAACAACGATAGGTCTGATGAATGCACTGACAAACAGGTATGAAAAACCTTCTACCAATAATAAGGTATATCTTGTTAGAAGATATTTTAACATTCGTATGGATGAGAATGCTTCTCTAAAGTCCTATATGAATGAAGTCACTAATTTAATCAATCAGTTAGCATCTCTGAAGATTACATTTAGTGATGAGGTAAATGTTAGTTTATTGTTGACTTCTTTGCCTGAAATTTGGGAAACAATGAAGACAGCTGTGTCTAATTCGTTAGGAGATAAGAGTTTAAAATTTACAGAAATTTGTGATGCTGCAATTACTGAAGAAATTCGCAGGAAAGAGAGTGGAAAAGAATCCACTTCTAGTTCTGCATCTGGCTTAGCATTAGCAAAGGTAAATAAAATGTTGAGTATGATGACAAATCACATAGAAATAGCAGGAGAAATGAGAGTGGTGAGATCGAATGTTATTACTGCCACAAGAAGGGCCACTACAGGAGGCACTTTAGAAAATTGAAAGAGGATATGAAAAAGCTGAAAGCAAATGCAAACGTAGTTTTGCATGATGCTCTTGTTTGTGTTGAGAGTAACACAACACCAGAAGACCAGTCATTAGAATGGGTAGTAGATAGTGCAACTTCAGTACACATTTCTTCGTATAGGAGATTGTTCACATCTTTCACTACAGGCAACTATGGCATGGTGAGGATGGGAAATGGTAGGCTCTCCAAGACCAGAGGAATTGGAGATATTAGTCTCAAGACCGACAGTGGGACTGAGTTGGTGCAGCGAGATTTCAGGTACGTACCCAACATTAAAATGAATCTGATATCTACAGGGAAGCTGGATGACGATGGTTACGAAGTGAGTTTATTGGACAAGCATAGATGGAACCTTGGTTGTTTGCCAAGATGATCAGATGTTGTTGTTGCAGTGGGAATAGAGCCTTGGTTGTTTGTCAAGAAGATCAAAACTGTTGTTGTAGTGGGAGACAAGATTGATGTTTTGTCTCCAAGTGAGAGATTGTTGAAAAAAGTGGAGACAAAAAAAGAAAATCATTAAATATTGTTGGGCCAAAACAGAACACACTCCGATGCTGAAGTTAGTATCTAGCCGAACTAAACGCGAGAGAGAATTTAGGATTCACGTACCTTTTAACGATGGATGAGACTTACCGAGGTAAGGCCAATTGATTGGTCGATGAAGATCTAGAGCTTGTTCAGCACGGCCCCCAAGGGGATTGGCTCGAACATAAGAAACATGCTCGAGGCAGTTTAACTAAAACCTTGGCATCGCACGCCATGTGTAGTCTCTATAAGCCAATCATTACCTGCCACGTGTGAGTGGAGAAATCACCCCCAGTACATTGCTGCTAAGTACCAGTAAGTACAACGAATTTCACACTTAGAGTGTCAAATCAAGATCCAGAACACCATAATTAAATCAAATTTGTTTGCCCCAATCAGAGAACAGTCCACTAATTAAATTTAATTAAATTTAATAACAGACTTGGCTTAAATAGAAATAGATACTACACAAACATAAAAAAAATTTGCTTACACATTAATGTTTGCAAAAATAAATTTAAATATATATAATAGAGATTCAGAAAAACATCCAACAATCATTAAGTATGTATATTGAAGTTCTCTTTAGGGTGATACAACAATCTACAATAATATATATAATTGATGCTAAATTTAGTTTTACATAACTGGTAATTAAATGTTCAAATTAGATACATTAATCTATGGATATACTAAACATACCTAACAAAATACATAAATTAACAACAATAATGTTCATAAATTATAAAACTACCAATATGAACTCCGGAGCGATTCACCATGTTTTATAATAATAAACATCAATATACTAATGATAAAAAATATTTCATATTTTATAATCTCATATAGTTCATATGCCTCACATAACATGAGCCATTGAATAAATTTTCATTTGATATATATATAATGTAAAACATTTATAATTTGACCACTTGGTGACCAATAAATTGTGCCTAATATAAATATCATAATGAAATAATGACAACTTACATGACACAATGTGTAAAACGTTAATATTAGAATAATTTTAGCAATATGAAATAAAGGAAAATTTTGTAAATTGAAAATTATGAAAATTTTCAACAAAAGTTGGAAACTTAAATGTTGCGTTAAAAATGAATGTCGTGGGATGTGTTAAGAAAGCGTTCCAAGGTGACTGAGTAACCTACAGAAAAGGAAAACCACGTTCCATGCTCAAGTCAATAATTTATGAGGTTATATCAAGACGAACCATCAATAATGTGTTGGGATAATGGAGTCAAAACAGATGACCCATGTCCTACGAGGAAAAGGATTTTCAACACTACTACGAATTCCTACTAGGAGTAGGATATTATTGTCTTATAAGGATTACAATATTGTTTTCCTATACGGATTGGGATATTTGACCTCTTCTAAATAGAACCGTTTTGTTAATGTTTCATTTGTACAGAATCTAAATAAGAGAGACTTGAGTGGTTGTTGGTAGTGTGTGAAAAAAAGAGTTTGTATCTTGTGGGTTTAGTGAGGGTGTTTCCAATTGTGTAATCCTAGGTAGTCATTGTTAGGGTACTTAAAAGTAAGATAGTAATATCTTGAGTGAGATATCCACTATAATATTCTCAACTATAGTTGAACCTGTTTTTTCGCAGAAGACTGGACGTAGTCCCAAGATAGGGGCGAACCAATATAATCCTTGTGATGTTAAGCTTTTCTATCCCTATCTCTTATTCCTTTGTTATTGTTACTTACTTATCTGCTTTTAGCCTGTGGAAGGGGAAAATCAAATAATTCATGTTTGAAGAATTTACAAGAGGATCGATTTATCTATATTTTTTTCTCAACATAATGTGTATCCCTTAATATGAGAATAACTATCGTATTCATATTGTTGGTAGATAAGGTCCACTTGTAGGTTATCAAACACTTACGAAGGAATTCTGGTGTAGGTTCTGCCGTTATGGGATGACTGTTGGGCCGCTACCTTGACAGATAAAAGAATACGTGCAAGCGCACACTACCTCGGGTAATATAGGAAAAAATTAATCTTCCAAGTTCTTATTGACAAGGACTTGTAAAAACTTAGTTGTGAAAAGTTCTCAAATTCGATCGGTTTTCTGGGTCACAAAAGATTGGATGTTGAGGTATTTTTGTTTTGAAAAGTGTAGGTTACTAAATATATAAAAGATAACCCATTTGCTTCTTACCTTAGCTTTGRGAATAAAAATACAAAGTTCAAAATATTGGCAGGCGCTATTTACACTTCTACTTGAAACAAAGTTCTTCTCTTATCATAAACCGGTTTTGGATGCTTTAGAACTTTGGTTAACTACTTGCGCATATGTCTATGGGTAGCTAGTTACAGATTTAAAAATACCTAACAAGTAAACCGGTTTTGGATGCTTTAGAACTTAGGTTAACTACTTGCGCATATGTCTATGGGTAGCTAGTTACAGACTTAAAAGTACCTAACCAACTTCTTCTTGTACGGGTAAGAGGTCATATGTCTAGATTTTTATTTTAGGTACTTGTGTCTATAAGTTGCATTCTTGTAGAACTCTGTGAAATTCACTTTGACCTAACCTTTTCAGTATTAGGGTCAAGCTACTAGATTACTTAAACGATCAACTTTAAGAAATCACTTAAAACAATTAATTCAAAGGAGTTAACCAATAACGGTGGGCGCTACTTGCAACTTTTGACTCGTACTTTCTTTAAAATAATTTTCTACGGCATTTCACATAGGGGTTGAGAAACTAACTTAGTTGGACATATAGAAAACACTTGTAAAGATTAAATAAACATCTGCCATTGATTGAAAGTAAGATTCAACAAAGGAAGTTCAATAAAATAACGAGCCCTAGCTTAACCTCCGTCTTTTTCGAGCTTGAAGGAAGTTAGAACTTGCTAGATCAGTGTACAAACTGAAATAGACGAAGTACAAGAGAAAAGTGTAAAAGAAAGCGGATCAATATGTTGGGTGTGTTGCCCTAAACTCGTAGTTTGTATTTTGTAAAAACAAATGTCTATTTAATAAAGTTTTATTCAATAAATTTGTTGTTGAATCATAGCTTTGCATTGTCCAAAATCCAATAAACAAAACATCCAAGGTTATTTTTGATGTAATGGGGACAGTATATATACTGGGTATATAGTCGATATACTGGGTATATATATTTGATATACCCCTGATATATGAATGGATAATATCCCGTGAATAACCTAAAGGGTCTATAGTATATGGATAAGGCTGGGTACCTTATCCTGGTAACACTATGGATACGGCCCACTCTGTAAAGGTTACAGACGACTCGATCCAGGTCGTTTATGTGGAGACATGCGAGTGGGGGTATCCTGTACAATGAGTTTGTATAAGATCGGACCGCGAAATAGGCAATCTTTAGGTGTAACACCGTTAACTAATAGATTGTTATTTCTTAGGATGACCAGGCAACTCATTCTCAATCCTGAGTGAGTTATGGACTCCTGCCCGTGAGGGCTCGTACTTTGATCTGTATGGGTGAGAGTGGCCCGAGTCGCCGACTCAATATACCTACCATTTTGGGGACGAGACCGAGTGGGGAGCTAGGAACATAACTGCGCGAGATGAAATTCACTCCTCCCCGACTTTAGGGGAGTAGATGAGTGTTCCCTTAAATGCTGACTCCGGGACTTGAACAAGGGGCCCCACCCTCTCATTGGCCGAGAGAGACTTCTGGTTATTAGTTGGACCATAACCGGGTTGTTCATTAGAGGAGCAGTGGTGTTTAAGGAGTAAGATGTAACTCAGGGGTAAAACGGTAATTTGACCCAACTTGAGTTACGAACACTCGTGAAGGATTGACTCGTCATTAATGGTCGTATATCCATGGACACGAAAACATTCTGCAGTGAGAAGAGTGCAACTGCGGGTCTTTAGTGGAATGACTCGTAGTTAACGAATCTAGATTAACTCGGTCAATGAGTTTGACCGATTAATCTTGCATCGTTGGAGCTTCGGATCTGTAGGTCCATTAGGTCCCCTTGCTAGCTCATAACGGGTAAAACGAGGATCAAAGTTTTTGGAAGAATTTGAATTGTTCAAATTACTTAAGGTATTATATGTATATTGATACATTATAATATATAGTTAATTGTGAATTAAAACTATATATTATGAGAGATATTATTTCAATGAGATTCAAATAAAATTAATATGAATAAGATTCATATTAAAACTATAGGTTAAAAATAATGTGCATGAGATGTACATTAAAACTATAGCTTATACGAGAGTAATGTTTTAGAATATGATTCTAATTTTATAATAAATAATTAAGTGTTAATTATTTATGTATATATATATTTATTAATTATTAATTGGATTAATAATTAATTATATTAATTAATTTGATTAATTAATTTTATATATATATTAATTATTATATATATATTATTATATAATTATTATTATATATTATAAATATATATATATATATTAATATTAATATTATTATTAATATTAACTCCCCTGCAAAATTGCAGGGGAGTGGGGGGGTTGCTGTGACGTGGGGAGTTACCGTACGTCAGTGTTCTTCTTCAATGGTTGAAGAAAACAGAACAGTACAGTGTTTGAAAAAAAAACCCCTAGATCTCTCTCAAGAAGCTTTATCTCTCCCTCTCGTTCCAAAGGATTGCTCCCACCAGCACGATCCCGAGACCCAAGAGGATAGCGAGGAAGACACAATGGTGGTGTTCGAGGGAAACTCGTTGAAGAAACGTTCTTCAAAGGTAAAGTTTCCTTTGTATTTTCCTACTTTGTAATTCGATTTTGTATCCCGAAATTCAGCAATGAAAATCCGTTTCCGCTCCGGGAATAACATCCCTTCACAAGAAACTTAGAACAAAACTAGAAAGTAAATAAGTTGGAAAAGTGTGGATCTAAGAACTCTAAACATTAAAACTTAAGAAGATGATGAATTTGATGCACGAATTTTGATAATTTATAGGGGCTGGAGCTATTGAAACTATGCTGCACAAAAGGAGAGAGGAGCTAAAATGATGGAATTGTCAAGATACTATAGTTATCACAACCTTCAACTGAAATTCTCAATCGTTACCAGTTGAATGTGTACACTGTCAATCCTCAAAGATTGTTAAAGGAAGTCTAGTATGTAGCAAATCTCCTAAATCATGTGCATAATCAATTCAATGTATGCATTGTCATGGAGGCATAAATTCCAAAGAATACTCCTTCAGACATGAGGATTTTAGATATTGTGCAACTCCTTAAATCATTCACTGTCCAAATTCTTGGTATTATGCTATATTCAATCTCATGGCCAAATCAAAAGTAACACTTACTATTCAACCTTTTCACCAGTGTTCTAGTATGAATTTTTTGAAGTTCTCAAATGATCATGGAAGTCACAAGTATTATCATTGGTAAGAAGTCTTGGAATAGATCACCATCTGACAAGCAGTGAGGCTCAAGAAGAAGAAATCATCAATAAAGATGGTGAATTAGCCCCTAATCCACTGTATGCCACATCACTCAACAATGATGGTGAATAGCCCTCCCAAGATATTATCTCTAATTTTTATAACAAATAGCAATTTTAAGTTACTGTAGATCAAGTTGTATGAAGTAGCCTCAAATTTGACATTCTTTTTTCTATTTCCCAATCAATTTTTTCATGATTATAATTATTCTAACATTGAATCACTTTCTTGAGCCTAGAATGAGGAATCCTAGAAATACCAATCTATCATACTTTGTGGGTTTTCAAATTTTGAACAATCGACTTTGAACACAAATGGAGGAGAGAGACGAGAGCGGCAACGGATGCAGGCGGTGATGGAGAGATGAGTGGGAGAAGAAAATGGAGGAGAGAGAGGCAAAGGCTTGAGCGAGACTGTAACACACCAGGATTTTCAACATCCCAAAGGAGACCGTTACTAAAACTACATAAAAATTTCACTTAAACAAGATAATTAACTTCAACAACCAAGACTAAGTAAGAAAATCACCAAGCTTCTGCTGCGCTACTCTGATTTAAACACTCACAAAAGCTTGAACAATTCAACTAAAACGCTAAAGATTCAACCAAAACACAGATTCTTTACAATTAATAGTTTAATAGTAACCCAACCTTGTCCAAACTCCTCAATGAAACCTTTGATAACCATATACTATCCACTAAACGAAATTTGAATTCTCGAATAGCAACAAGGTGAAATCTCACTTAATAACAACTTAAATATAAGCAATGAAAGTTAGATTTCAACCCCACAGTTCAATTAGCCAAACAAAACCAATATTTTCAAAGTGTAACAAGCTGAAATCCTTTAAATAAGAAACCTAACAAATCAACTTATTAACCAAATAATAACTCAATTAAAAGAGACAACTTCCACTATCCTACCTAAAAACAATAATTAGAAACAAACTAAACTATGCAGCGAGTGGTCTTTCCGATCAAGTCTCCTTCTCGTCATCACCACTTCCGTGCATTACCTCATTATCTACAAAACCTAAAGGGAAAAAGGGGAACGGGTGAGTACACCAACTAGTACTCAGTAAGCCCCCTTACTTAAGAGTCACGCACAAACAACATGCTTCACAAAGAGGTTCAATTATCAATTCTTTACATAATAAGAAAATAAAGACATATCTAACCAAGCAACCTACATACCCAACCCAAGTCTCTCACCATAAACCTTTCTAGAGTTTTCTAACTCCTTTTAAACTTTCCTTTTCTTACAAGACTTACTCTTTCGAGTCATGTCGACCCCTAACCATTTTACCCAGAGCCTCGACACTACTCTACGGTGATTGGTGTTCGACCCTTAACCATTTTACCTAGGGCCTCGAACTGTTGCATTGACCCTTGACCATTTTACCTAAGGCCTCGATGACTTCACAACGTATTGGCCCTTGACCGTTTCAACCAAATACTTGCCTACCAACTAGTCTCATCGCATCGACCCTCGACCATTTT
>NW_019104851.1:5207-37355 GCF_001995035.1 Momordica charantia | reverse complement strand
ACGTGTAAACTGTAAAGGTTATATTATTATGTACACTGAAATTACTGGTCACAAATGCGTGATTTTGGAAGAAAGAATAATTCACTTTTTTCTAAAAAGAATAGATCATACGTGAAAATGAAGTAAAGGAAAACAAGGGAAAAAAAAACTTTAGAGAATTTGGTTCTGTGGCTATTTGAACTGTTTGTATAAGATTAAGTTTGTGGAGATCTTGGAGTATTTTATGAGTTTATGTTTGCCGAAATTTGAGTATTCTTGGACTATTTTGTGAGTTAATGTTTTTTAAAATTTGGGTATTCTTGATTTGTTTTTTCTTTTTAATGTGACCTAAAAATTGAACTAAACTGAACCTTGCATAAACTAGGAAATGGTTGAGTCATTATAGAACTCAGATGATGTTGGTTGAGTAATGTATGAACTGGTTAATTGCATAGGAAGGAAGTTGAGGGCTTGGCTGGTTAGTATCACGTAGTATGGGGGGTGTTGGGGAGATTTTAGTTTTTAATGTAACTAGGTGGGCATATGAGAAATCCAATTATTATAGAAGGACAGAGAATACTGGAAGTTTTGTAATGTAATCGATATTTTGGGATTCATAGAACTGCTTCAGAGAAATGGAAGGTATATAGGATCGAACATGATGGAGGAACCAATCTGATCACTACTAGATTGCTTTATCATTTCAAAAGAATAGGTAGACCTTTTTGAAGAGTCTAGAGCCTATGGAAAAACTAGAATTTTATGTGAACATGCTTCTAAGCCGTGGAACAACGTACAGTGAGGATGCATACCTTTTCACTCTGGAAATTGTTGGTGTGGAAGGTCAAAAAGTGTTGGAAGGAAGACAATACAAGAAGGTGACCAGGTTTCAAGCGGATGAAAAAGTTCAGAAACTGGAAAGAGGAGTTAGAGTTGGAATAATATCACTATTGGGGTATGGTGCCAAAATATTCACTGTGGGGGAGCTTAAAAGTGTCTAGGAGGAGATCATTATGAGCAAATTTGATGAATTGTAAAGAGGAAACTGTTTTATGGGGTAGGAAGATAGATTTTCCACAAATTATTAGCTGCAATTATGGTTTTGGTGGAAGGAACAAGTTTAGTTGAAGAGAGCTATTGGAAAGGAATTGTTTAAAGGCTTTTTTTTTTCGAGAATCTTAATTGACTCCAACCAAAACGACAATGCCTCTCGCTCGATTCCGTTGGATAGAGTAGTGAGTTCCTCGAACCATTTATTTTAATTCTGTTTGTACCCAAAAGAGTCCGTAAGGCCTAAGGGAAACAATGATCTCAATTCTCAAGTTGCGAACGAATAATTCAATTACACATTTACAAAATTACACTCAATGTTCGGTTTGAATTTTAGTATTTTCATACTTAATATTGCATCAGGTGAAGGTTGTCTGTTTCAGATAAAGTTTTATGCTTTAATCTGTAGATTTGTATCTTCTTTCATGGCTGGGTCTAAATTACCTCTCCAGGTCGTCATATGGTGTAAGAGCTTGACTGTGTATGAAAGATGTCGAAACTGCGAGCACTCTGGCAGGCTTATGTAAATACAACAAGAAAAGGTTATTTTAATTAGTGTTGAATCTGCAAGCTTCAGCATTATGTCTGTAGATATTTCTTCAGTGAGCCTAATACCTGCTTAGTTACCTTCTCTAACCCTAAGTTGTCTACGCTGCCCATGTGAACCTATGTAGAGGACTATTAAAGCCTTTTTTCTTGATATCATATCATAGCTCTCGCTTGGAATGTTGAGGACTGGATACCTCCCACTGAAAAATACATATTCRATTTCAATTCCAAGCAAGAAGTTAAGAAGTGGCATTTATATTCAGATTCCGAGTATGGAGGTATGTGTCGGTGCGTCTATGCTGTCTATCCTTCCTGTATTTCTACCTATTGCTCCATGAGTGAAAGGAAAGATATTTAGCATTCTGATTTTGTGTTGATACATTTTCAGTTCTTTTTCAAAATTCGGTCCATTTCAGGTTTTTGTTTGTCATTTTTCCTGGAAGTGAAATAAAAATGCAGAATAGTTCATTTTAAACGACAAATTCACAGTTTCATGCAAAAATTTGCACAGCATTTCCTTTATTGGCTAAAATCGTGATTTTTTTTTTGATAATTAGGAGTTGGAGCTTTGCTCCAAAAAATCGTGATATTAGCTCAATTGCCATCAATAACTTCTGATAAGGAGAAGCAGAAAATTGTGTAATGGTTTATTTTAATAAACTTCGAATAAGATATTTAGTTTTCTTCATTTGATTGCTTCCAGGATTATCTTCAGCATCTTTGGAGATCACTGAAACTGGAAATGAGCTGCGTGGTACTGTATAGTATATTGTCTTCTTCATTTAAATGCAATTATCAGCTTGATGGTTGTTGGTATTTTTCTATGTTATATATTTTTTGTCTCTTCCTAAGACGTATTTAGTAAATGCATTATTTCTTCTCTCATTAAATCAAAGTTTCCAAGGAGCGACACATTTTCCCAAAAAGTCTTGTAGCAAATTGTAGAATTTTGTTGTCTGTGAGGCAAAAGTCATGTGGTTATGGATGAGAAGACTTTTAAATTTAGAAACAAGTTAGAGGAGTACATACAATTTACTAGTGCAGTACCAAGTCAAGGGGAGCACACGGTATTTACTCTCTAATTTAGGAGGTCCAAGAAATTTTGTAATAGCAAAATCAGTTTAGTTTCTATAGATTGATATTTTCTTTCTACTATATTCATGCCAGAAGAAATAGGAAAATTATCGCTTCCTCTGTATGCTAGCCCTAGCAATGTGGAGTCTTATTTCCTATTACTTTTATTCATTAACCTTATCCTATATATAACTTCTGTAGGAATATTCTCTGGGCACCTCTCCTTGAATGTAAGTGAGAACTCAAAATGGAACATAACCAGGAGTGGTTTTTGTGGAATGCGCTCCAAAAAGGTGAATGTATTCTGGCTTGTCTTTTGAATTTTTGATTTATTATTATTATTATTTTTTTTCTTTTTGAAAAGAAAAATTTTCATTGAGAATAAATGAAAGAATACAAGAGGTGTTACGGACAACGATCTCATGTATTTTCATAATGATATGATATTTTCCACTGGTACATAGATGACTTTGCTTTTGGTTTCACTCAAAATGTCTCGTACCCTAAGAAGCATGGACACGACATGGACACAACGACGTGCCAATTTGTTAAAATGTAGAATATGAACGCGTTGGGGACACATTATTTTTTTTTAAATAAAATTTAGATAACACATACATATATATATTGATGTAGTAATATTTTAAAATAAATTAACCATACAAATATTATTTATAACAAATATAGTTAAAAGAAAAAAATATTTGTACAGAGGTCGCCCTTGGGTTGATATTGCTGAAACAGAGGAGGCTTTTTGAATTTGGTTACCTTCAAAGTGTCAAAGGGGGAGAATGTGTGGTTTTGGGAGGACCCGTGGGCAGTCTCTTCTCCAGTTTCAGTTTCTTTTTCCGGATTTCTACGAGATTTCTAATAAGAAAGGGTGTTCTTTGGCAGAGTGTTGGGTGCCCTTCTCTTTTACTTGGGACTTGGGCTTGAGGAGAAATCTTTTTGATACAGAGCTCCTTAGATGGGCGAGCTTCATAGAGAAGATCGAGTTCTTGCAGCTAGGTAATGAGAAGGAAAGGACAAATTGTGGTGGAAGGGTGATAGCAGTGGGGTTTTTTCGGATAAATCAGCTTTCTCTCTTCTTGTCAAACCTTAAGTTGAAAGCCCCGGTGGTCTCCTACATTTGGATTTTCAAGGTTCCGAAGAAAGTGAAATTTTTTCTTTGGATTTTATTGTATAGGAGTATAAACACTGCTCATAGACTTCAAAGACGGGTTTCCTTTCTAGTCTCTTTCTCCTTCAATTTGCGGGCTATGTAATCGCTCAACAGAATTAATGGACCATCTCTTTCTCCATTGCCCATTTTCTTCTATGGCTTGGGCTTTTGTGCGTACGGAGTTCTGTATTACGTTTTGCCTTCCAAAGAAGATAGGTGACCTGTTTTTGGAAAACTTTGGAGGAGGTTTACTTAACTGCAAAGCTTTTGTGTGGTAGAATTGTGCAGTGAGGGTGGTCCTTTGGCTGATTTGGAAAGAAAGAAATTGTAGGCTTTTTGAAGATACACAACCCCTTGAGGAGAGTTTTCATAGCAATGTACAACATTATTGCTTTGTGGTGGTCTATAAACGACTACAAACTTGTGAGAGTTCTATTAGGGTTAGTTAAGGAATGGTATAGTACATGGTTAGGGGTGTTATGATAATTAGATAGGGGTGAGTTGGTTATAAATAAGGGTAGTAGGGGGAAAGGAAGATATCTTTGGGAATAGTATTTTGGTGAGGAACTTGAGAGAGTTCTTGAGAGAGGATAGCCCTCTCGAAAGGCTATCGATATGGTAATTTCTCTTTTGATATTGCAATATAGTTATCTTGTTAGGTTCTTGTATTTGGGATCCGAACAAAACTATTTTGTAATTATAGTCTACACATGTTAGTTAGTTAGAAATTGGGGTGGCCATTGTCTAGTTTTTTTTGGAGGGTAATCTCAACCCTTTGGCTTTTGGTTGTCTTCCTTTTTGAGGGAGGAAAAAAAGAGTAATAATAATAATAAAAAGTACTCCATTCTAAAAGCATAAAAATATTATAAAAACCATTTAATATTAAAAAAAGATATAAAGTTAGATTTTTTAAAACAGTAAGTCAGTTTTTTTTTTTTTTTTTTTTTAAGTATAAAAGGTGGTTTGTAGACATTGTATTTATGTTCATCCAAAAAAAGACATTGTATTTATTGAGAGTAGGAATCTGCCATCTTACAGCATCGTGTAACCTAGAAAGTGTCATCAAAAGAGGTAAACTGCCATATGACGGTTTCATCCAACTAGTACTAAGGGCAAAGACTCTTTTACTTCTCCTACTTTTTTTTATTTTCTTTTTATTCATGGTATTTTCTTTTCCTCTTTCCAGCTCTCTCTTCTCTCCTTCCAACTCTTGTTTTTGGTTCTACTTTTTCATCCAAACTCTTCTTCTTCTCCCACACTCTTCCTCTTCTTTATTATTCTTCTTCTTAAAATCTTCTTCTCCAT
Source organism: Momordica charantia (assembly GCF_001995035.1). The sequence continues at coordinate 32,236 of NW_019104851.1, read as the reverse complement.
GAGTAATGGTGGCGGTGGCAAAGGCAGGAGATGCCTTCAACTTCATCTTTGTGCTTCAGCTTCTTCGTGGCATGAGTGAGAATTGATTTATATTATGGATTACAGATTAAATTCAAGATTGAATAGACATTCCCGTAATTGGAAGTGTATCATAATTGGCACCTTTTAGCTCGTAATTTGTTATGTATTAGTGTTATTTTCTTTTGGTTTTGGTGCAGTATAGGCTTATTTTCCCTCGCATTTTGTTCTCAATATCTCCTTATACTCCCCAAATATTATTTAAGTGCAGCTTTGGAATTGGTTCGATCCTTTTTTTGAATCCCCTTAGGCTAAATATAAGAATTCATTGGTGATCTCTCTCTCGTAACAGGTTTTGACTTCTTTCTTTGACCACAGAAGTCATTTATATTTCATGCTCTTCTTCAGCTGTATTTACTTTTTTTTGCTAATGCTTTCTCTTTATGTTTTTTCTACTACAGTTTGATGGTTTCATTGATTTGGATGCTTATGATTCAATTGCGCTGAAACTTAAAGGAGATGGAAGATGCTATATATCCACTGTAAGTGCCTTTGTTTTTTTTTTTCTTTTTTTTTTCTCCAGGTAATAAGAAGAATGGAAAGGCAAAAACATTTGCCTGTTTAAACTGAATATCTACAAATTCGTTCACAGATTTACACTGAGAATTGGGTAAACTCACCAGGACAGGAGGAGGATAATTCGTGGCAAGCATTTGTTATAGCCCCTAAGGATGATTGGTATATTGCCAAGGCAAGTCACCTTGCTTAGCTTCAAAACTGGTTCTATGCATACTGTTTGCGATTAACTGTTTCGTTTTTGTCAGATTCCTCTTGATCGATATTTACCAACATGGAGAGGAAATGTTATAGATTCAGAGTTGGAAATGAACCCATCTCGTATCGTTGGCATGTCGTTATCAGTTAATGCCGCTGGTGGCATTCCCGGTGCCCAATCTGGCCCTGGTGACTTCAGAATGGAAATTGATTGGATCAAAGCCTTAAGAACTCAGTGAGTTGTACTTGTTACATATTTGGGGAACTTAGAACCCGATTGGTAACGTTCACATCTTTTGTTTCTTGTTTTCATTTTTCATTTGTTGAGAAACAGACATGTTTGGTAATTCATCTCATTTCTCATTTCTAAATTTTTAGAAATGTTGGCAAAAAAGGACTAAAACTGACTCGGTCCTGAGTATCTACATATTTGGACTTTAAAGGTGACATGTTTCAATTGGAACAATAGCTACTTCATACGGTGGCTAAATATATGTTGTTTCAGCCCCTGATGTTTGGGAGCTTTTTAAATGTAGTCTCGTCTAACAAGTTTTTATTTCATATTTTCATGTTTTAATATTTTAGAAAAGTTGCTAATCTTGTTCCAAAATGTTAAGAAATTGGTAGAAATTTTAAGCTATTGTCTTGGTGACATTTTTTCTTCAAATTTCTAGAAGCTTCCATAAATTTCCATAAGTTCACGTGATATAATGTTATGTGAGTTTATCGTCGCTCAATTTTGATATACCAACCATGAGAGATTAAATTAAAAAATGTCAAAACATAAGGGATCATCTATTGAAAAATTATTTTGATATACCAATCATGCGAAACTAAATTAAAAAATGTTAAAACATAAGGGATCATCTGTTGAAAAATTAGGAAGGACTAAACATGTATTTAACCTATTATTATTATTAGTTATACCTCAAAGAAGAGACAACCACACTTTTACTAGTAAGCATTGAAAGCAGATGTCAAAATGACTCTTTGAATTGAACGACGTAATAAAGGAATTAGCATGAAACAAGTTTTTACCCTTTTGTTCCGCATTGGCAAATGCTTTCGCAGTACTAACTGTGATAAGCAGGTTCATTTTACCATAAAAGCAGAAAGAAGGAAAGAAAACTGATGAAAGTTCGCATTCCCCCACTCGATAGAATCGTGTGAGTTTGATGGTGCATCCGGTAAGCTATTTTGGTATTCATGATAGCCTTTTTTGAATTTTGGATCATAACTTATTGAGCACTTAATACTGATCTATCCTACGAGCATATTCAAATCCAAGATATTTTTTAATTCAATTTGGTTAGTGAATTTGAATGGCATACCAAATAGGCCTAAAGAATTATTGCGAATTTCATTATTTAGGTTGTTAAATAATTATTTTTTAATCATAAATTATGAAAGTGATTTTGAAGAAATTGGAAAATGGAGAACATGTATCGGAAGTGAAGAATCTAGTGTATAAAAGGAAGGAAGAGATGGAAAAAAAGCCTTCGACTAGATTCGTTTGGATAAAATGGACACAACCTTAGTTTTTGATATAGTTTACAGCCATTCTCTCAATCTCCTCTTTCAAAAATTGTGTTGAGTAAGGGAGCTACTTTGAGGGAATTGTTACCTTACAACGGGAAAAATAGTTACCCAAAATAAATAGTAGGTAAAATATATTTTTCATGATTGAGTTTGAAAGTAGGTTTCTATTTGATCATAAATTTTAAAAACTGACCGTTTGGTTGAAAAATGGTTCTAAAAGATACTTTCTGTTAGTGTCACTCACAGAATTCTGACATGGTACCACTAAGTTGTATATTTATTATTTTTTTATATTGTTTTTCAATTATATGATTTCTTTTTTCATTTTTATCTTCTCTTCCTCCCAATCAAAAAGAGTATAGTTCAGCGGAAATTGACATATATCTCAAACCAAGAGGTTGTGAGTTCGAAACCCCACCCCACATATTGTACTAAAAAATATATTCTCTTTCTCTCTCTTGAATACCAAATTCTAAGAAAATTAATTGCAAAAATTAAACAGAGAAGAGTTAGAGAAAACGACACCAGAAATTTACAGTGGTTCGACAATAATCGGCCTACTCCACTTGCCAAGCTCCTCTTGCGTGTTCAATACAAATTTTCGCTCACAAATTTTGTAAGAAAAATTCTTACAAAATAAAGCCCTCAAATGGCTCGGAAAAATAAAATTGAATAACTCAAATATCTCTCAAAATACAATTTCTCTCACAAGAAATTATAATGACATTGAAGCTTTTGAAGATGAAGAAGAATGTAAAAATTGGAGAGAAATATGAATAGAATTGATATATGATTTTGGGAGAGAAGAGTTATTTAAATAGAGGGAAAAGAGTTTGAAATCACAATTGATTTAGACCATTAGATTTTGTTATGCAAAAAATGTGACGGGGTATGACCTGGTCAAGGTCGGCCACACGGAAGAGCTCGACCAACTCCAAGTATGACCGTCGGGAGAGCAATCTTTGGAAAGGGATGACCAGTTCAAAGGGTCAAGGTCGGCTGACTGGGATGAGCTGGAGTGTCAGGAATGAGCTGAAAGGCCACTTGGCGAAGAAATACCTACACAAGGGAACAAATACTCCGACGCTCAAGTCAGTTTTGAGTCCGACCTCAATATGGAGACCGAGCTAGGATATGATACCTGGCTGAAGAGTTTAGTGCCCTATTATAGGTTGTGGTACCTAACAAGTAATCCGACCGGCGGTTGAGCATGTCGAGACCGAGGTCAGCCTGTCGAGGTTCATATGATTGTCATCCAAAATTTGACTAAGTATAGAAGATCGTTCCTCCCTTGAATGATCTTCAGGGAAGACCTTAGGTCGGTCCTCAGGGAGCTCTTCAGGTCGGCCACAAAAGGGAAGATTTTCAAGTCGGCCACTAAAGAGAAGACCTTCAAAGTTTGACCTTTTTCTGTCCTTTATGTAGTAGTACTATTTTCACCCAAACAAATTTTGAATAAAAAACAAATGAATGGTTGAGATTTGCTTTCAAAAGAAATAATTATAAAATAATAATAATATTAGAATACTAATTATACATATATATATCAAACGGTTAGTGCCATATATATAGTTATATATATAATTTTCTTTTTTCTTTTCAAAATCAAATCAACATTTAATGTGACATATATATATTTTACTTTTTCTTTCCTCAAGTTACCTTTGTCATTTTTTTTTTCTTTTCCTTTCCTTTCCTTTCCATTTCTTTTTTCTCTTTTCTTTTTCTTTCCCATTTCTTTTATAAATTAAAAGATTTCAGCTCGCCACATGTCCTCTATTCGTTAACGTAGGATTTAGCTGCCACGTCATCGTCACATATATTTTTTCTTACACCTTCTTTTGGCTATAACTTTTTTGTTTGAATTCCGATTTGTGTAATTCAAAAACGTTGGAATCGCTGTTTCAAGCTCTACATTTTGAACACTTTAAAATATTAAAATTGTCAAATAACAAAATTAAGTTTGTTATCATCAAAATGTTAATTAATTAATTAATTAATTTGACATTAAGGGCCAAAAAGCCAGTAACTTGTTGTATCCAATGTTGTGCATTGACTGATCGTGAAATGCCCCTTTCCAAAGTTATCAATATTATCCAAATTGTCCTTTTTGTAATTTTCGGATTTGGTGCGGCTTTCCACACCCGTTTATCTTCCCGTTTGGCCAGCATCCATGATAAATAAACCATTTTGTGGCAAAAAAAAAATTATTCGGAGAACCTTGCAGTTATGCCATTTTCCAAAGTCACCAATAGTAGCAATTTTGGGGTTTGGTGCCACTTCACATGCCTGTTTACCTCCATGTTTGCTAGAACCCAAAAAAGACAAATAAAACCTTTGCTAACAAAAAAAAAAAAAAAATTCTTCGGAGAACCTTGAAATGTGCCCTTTTCCAAAGTAACAAACTTTTGTAATTTTGGGTTTTAGTGCCACTTTTCACCCTCGTTTACCTCCCCATTTGACCATCATACCTTAAAATGATAAATGAACCATTTTGTGGTAAAAAAAATTATTTGGAGAACCTTGAAAATATGCCCTTCTCCAAAGTTACCAATATTACCAAAATCGCCCTTTCAGTAATTTTGGGTTTTGGTGCCACTTTCCCCACTGGTTTACTTGCCTGTTTGGCCACCATCTCTAAAAATGACAAATAAATCATTTTGTGGCAAAAAAATTATTCGGAGAACCTTGCAAGTATTCCCTTTTCCAAAGTTACAAATATTATCAAAATCACCATTTTGGTAATTTTGGTAATCTGGGGTTTTGGGGCCACTTTATTATACGTCCTTTATCTCCCTGTTTGGCCAGCATCCCGTATAATGACAAATAAAAAAATTTGTGGCGAAAAAATATAATATTTTTACCTTCCGTTTCCCCAGCATCCATAAAAATAAGAAGTAAATGAATTTCAGGCCAAAAAATATTATTCGGTGAACCTTGAAAATATGCTCTTTTCCAAAGTTACCAATATTACCAAAATCGCTCTTTTGGTAATTTTTGGTTTTGGTGCCACCCGTTAACCTCCTTGTTTGGCCAACATCCCTAGAATTAAAAAATAAACCATTTTGTGGCAAAAAAAAAAAATTATTCAGAGAACCTTACAATTATGTCATTTCCTAAAGTTACCAATACTACCAAAATCACCCTTTTGGTAATTTTGTGTTTTGGTGGTACTTTACACAGTCGTTTAGCTTTCTGTTGGCCCGACCTCCCTAAAAAAATCAAATAAATCATTTTGTGGCAAAAAAATTTATTCTAAGAACCTTCCAATTACGCCATTTTCCAAAGTTAACCAACATTACCAAAATCTCCATTTTGGTAAGTTTTAGTTTTTTTTTCGTGCCACTTTCCACGACCATTTACCTCTATCTTTTGCCAAAATCCCTAAAAATGACAAATAAATCAATTTGTGGCCAAGAAAAATTATTCGGAGAACCTTGCAGTTATACCATTTTTAAAACTAAAATTAAAAATAAACCATTTTATGGCAAAAAAATTAATCGGAGAACCTTGCCGTTATGAAGGTTTCCATAGTGACCAATATTACCAAAATCGCCATTTTAGTAAATTTGGGGTTTGGTGCAACTTTATACGCCCGTTTACCTTCCCATTTGCCGTGAATACCGAAAATTGACCAATAAAACCTTTTGTGAACAAAAAATTACTCAAAGAACCTTGCAATTATGCAATTTTCCAAAGTTACCAATATTACCAAAATCACCCTTAAGGTAATTTTGGGTTTTGGTGCCACTTTACACGCCCGTTTACGTCCGCGTTTGCCTAGCATCTCTAAAAATGACAAATAAACCATTTTGTGACAAAAAAAAATAAATCCCAAGAACCTCTAAAATGTACCATTTTCCAAAGTTACCAATATTACAAAAATCACTCTTTTGGTAATTTTTGGTTTTTGTGCCACTTTCCACTTTCTATGCCCATTTAGCTCCTCGTTTGGCCAGCATCCCTAAAAATCACAAATAAACTAATTTGTTGCAAAAAAGTTATTCGGAGAATCTTTCCATTATGCCATTTTCTGAAGTTACCAATATTACAAAAATCGTCCTTTTAGTAATTTTAGGTTTCGGTACCACTTTGCACGCACGTTTACTTCCCTGTTTGGCCAGCATCCTTAAAATGACAAATAAACCATTTTGTGGATAAAAATTATTATTCGGAGAACCTCGAAAATATGCCATTTTCCAAAGTTACCAATATTACAAAAATAAACCTTTCGGTAATTTTGGGTTTTGGTGCCACTTTCCACTTCACACGCACGTTACCTCCTCGTTTGGCCAGTATCCCTAAAAATGACAAATAAACCAAATTGTTGTGATAAAAAATTACTTGGATAAGCTTTCAATTATGCCCTTTTCCGAAGTTACCAATATTACCAAAATCACCCTTTTAGTAATTTTTGGGTTTTGGTGAACCTTTCTACGTCCGTTTACCTCCCCTTTTGGCCATCGCTAAAGATAACAAATAAACTATTTAAACTATTTTATGGAAAAAAAAGAAAAAAAAATCAGAGAAACTTGAAAATATGCCATTTTTTCAAAGTTACCATTCTTACCAAAATCTAACTTTTGGTAATTTTGAGTTTTGGTGTCATTTTCCATCCCCGTTAACCTTCCCGTTTGGCCAACATCTCTAAAAATGACAAAAAAAAGTTATTTAGAAAACCTTATAATTATTCCATCTCCCAAAGTTACCAATATTACCAAAATCGCCTTTTTGATAATTTAGGATTTGGTGCCACTTTATAAGCTCATTAGCCTCCCAATTTGCCCAGCATCCCTAAAAATGACAAATAAACCATTTTGTGGCAAAAAACAAAAAATTTATTCGGAGAGCCTTGCAATTATGCCCTTTCCCAACGTTACCAATATTACCAAAATCACCATTTTGGATTTTGTTTCCACTTTATACGCCCATTTATCTCCCCATTTGACAAAAATCTCTAAAAATGACAAATAAATCATTTTGTGGCAAAAAAAAAAATTATTGGGAGAACCTTGCAATTATGCCCTTTTCCAAAGTTACCAATATTACCAAAATCGCTTTGGTAATTTTTGGTTTTGGTGCCACTTTACACATTCGTTTACCTCCGCATTTTCCATTGTCCCGAAACATAATAAATAAACTATTTTGTGGCCAAAAAATGTTATTCGGAGCACCTTAAAAATATTCCCTTTATTAGACTTCTCAATATTTCCAAAATCACCCTTTTGGTAATTGTGGGATTTGGTGCCACTTTCCATTGACCGTTTACCTCTCTATTTGGCCAGCATCCCTAAAAATGACAAATAAACTATGTTATGGAAAAAAATAATATTCAAGAACTTTGCAATTATGCCCTTTTCCAAAGTTATCAATATTACCAAAATCGCCCTTTTGGTAAATTAGGGTTTTGGTGCAAATTTACTCACTCGTTTATCTCCTCATTTACCCAGCATCCCTAAAAATAATAAATAAACTATTTTGTGGCTAAAAGATATTATTTGGAGAACCTGGAAAATATGTCATTTTCCAAAGTTACCAATATTACCAAAATCACCCTTTTAGTAATTTTGGGTTTTGGTGCCATTTTCACGCCCGTTTACCTCTTTGTTTGGCTAGCATCCATTAAAATGAAAAATAAACTATTTTGTAGCCAAAAACTATTATTCGGAGAACCTTGAAAATATGCTATTTTCCAAAGTTACCAATATTATAAAAATCGCCCTTTTGATAATTTTGGGTTTTGGTGCAACTTTCCAAGCCCGTTTACCTCTCTGCTTGGCTAGCATCCCTAACAATGACAAATAAACTATTTTGTGGCAAAAAATATTTCTCGAAGAACCTTGCAATTATGCCATTTTCCAAAGTTACCAATATTACTAAAATCACCTTTTGGTAATTTTGGGTTTTAGTGCCACTTTATACGGCCGTTTACAATCGTTTGTCCAACATCCCTAAAAATTACAAACAAACCATTTTGTGGCCAAAAAAAGTTATTCGGAGAACGTTGCAATTATGCCCATTCCAAAAGTTACCAACATTTCCAAAATCAACCTTTCTGTAATTATTGGTTTTGGTGCCAGTTTCCACGACCGTTTACCTCCTCATTTGGCCAACATCTCTAAAAATGACAAATAAACCATTTTATTTCCAAAAAAAAAAAAAATCATTTGGAGAACCTTGCAATTATGCAATTTTCCAAAGTTACTAATATTAAAAAAAATCGCCCTATTGATAATTTTGGGTTTTGGTGCAACTTAATACGCCTGTTTACCTCCCCATTTGCAAGCATCCCTATATATCACAATTAAACCATTTTGTGACCAAAAAAATTATTTTGAGAACCTTACAAATATGTTTTTTTATTCAAAGCTACCAATATTACAAAAATCGCTCTTTTTGGTAATTTTGGGTTTTGGTTCCACTTTACACACCGGTTTACCTCCCCGTTTGACCAGCATATTTGAAAATGAATAATAAACCATTTTGTGGCCAAAAAATTTATTCGGAGAACTTTGCAATTATGCCCTTTTTGAAAGTTTTCAATATTACTGAAATTTCCATTTTGGTGATTTTGGGTTTTGGTGCCACTTTACACATTCGTTTGCCTAGCATCTCTAAAAATGTCAAATAAATCATTTTGTGGCAAAATATATATATATATATATATATATATATATATAATTCGGAGAACCTTGAAAATATGCCCTTTTGATGGGAAAAAATTCCCTACTTCTACCGTAGGAGTAAGCAGAAAATAACTGAGAAATTTAAAGAAAGCAATAAAATAAAGAAACACAAGAATTAACGTGGAAAAACTCCAAACCGACAAAACACTCTTTCAAAGCAAATACCACTCAGTTAACTAGAGCTGGTATACCTACCTGGCTTAAAGTATTTCAATTGGGATGATTAAAACCCAAGCCCATGAGCTCCTTTTATAGTGGTTGGAACACATCTTCTCATTGTACTTTTCCGATGTGGGACAACTTCTAGCACATGGAGACCATCCTTGTATTCTTCCTATGGAACAACTTCAATTCCAATATTTTGCCAAAACCCAACACCTTTATCAAAATCGCCCTTTTGGTAATTTAAGGTTTTGGTGCCAATTTACACGCCTGTTTACCTCCTCGTTTGTTGAGCATCACTAAAAATGACAAATAAACAATTTTGTGGCAAAGAAAAATTTCGGAAAACCTTGCAATTATGCCCGTTTAGAAAGTTACAAATATTTCCTAAATTGCCCTTTTGGTAATTTTGGGTTTTGGTACCAGTTTATACGCCTGTTTACCTCACCGTTTGGCCAACATCCCTAAAAATGATAAATAAACCATTTTGTGGCCAAAAAACATTATTTCTGAGAACGTTGAAAATATGCCATTTTCCGAAGTTACTAATATTACCAAAAAAGACCTTTTGGTAATTTTTGGTTTTGGTGCCACTTTCTAGGACCGTTTACCTCCCCGTTTGGCTAGCATCCCTAAAAATTACAAATAAATTATTTTGTGGAAAAAAAATCATTTTATGAGAACCTTGAAAATATGCACTTTTCCATAGTTATCAATATTAGAAAAATCGCCATTTTGGTAATTTTAGATTTTTTTCCACTTTACACGTCCGTTTACATTCCTGTTTGGCCACTATTCCTTAAAATGACAGATAAACCAATTTGTGGCAAAAAAAAAAAAATATTATGAGAACCTTGCAATTATGTCATTTTCCAAAGTTACCAATATTACCGAAATCGCTCTTTTGATGATTTAAAGTTTTGGGGCCACTTTACATGCCCATCTACTCCCCCTTTTGCCCAGCATCCCTAAAAATGACAAATAAACCATTTTGTGGAAAAATAAAAAAAATATTTGGAGAACCATTCAATTATGTCATTTTTCAAAGTTACCAATATTACCAAAATCTCCCTTTTTGTTATTTTTTGTTTTGGTGCCACTATACATGCCTGTTTACCTCCCCGTTTGCCCAGAATCCCTAAAAATGACAAAGAAATCCTTTTGTGGCAGAAAAAATTATTTGGAGATTATTCTCTTTTACAAAGTTACCAATATTACCAAAATTGGCTTGTTAGTAATTTTCGGTTTTGCTGGAATTTTCCATGTCCGTTTACCTCCCCGTTTCGCAATCTTTAAAAATTAAAATAAACAATTTTGAATTGATAAAATATTATTTGGAGAACTTTGAAAATATGCACTTTTCCAAAGTTACCAATATTACCAAAATCACCATTTTTTGTAATTTTGGGTTTTGGTGCTACTTTCCACGCTCGTTTACCTCCTTGTTTGGCCTGCATCCCTCAAAATATTAAATAAACCACTTTTTGGCCAAAAAAATTATTAGGAGAACTTTTCAATTATGTCCTTTTCCAAAGTTATCAATATTACCAAAATCGTTGTTTTGGTAATTTAGGGTTTTGGTGCGAGTTTACACGGCCGTTTACCATACCGTTTGTCCAACATCCCAAAAAATAACAAGTAAACCATTTTTTGGCCAAAATCATTACTCAGAGAACCTTGCAATTATGACTTTTTCCAAAAGTTTCCAATAGGACCAAAATCACACTTTTGTAATTTTGGGTTTTAGTGTCACTTTACACGATCGTTTACCTTCCCGTTTGTCTAACATCCCTAAAAATAATAAATAAACCATTTTTTGGCCAAAAACATTATTCAGAGGACCTTGCAATTATGCCCTTTTCCAAAGTTACCAATATTACCAATCACCCTTTTGTAAGTTTTGGTTTTGGTTCCACTTTACACGTTCGTTTACCTCTTCGTTTGCTTAGTATATCTACAAATGACAAAAAAAAAAACATTTTGTGGACAAAAAAATGTTTTTGAGAACCTTGCAATTATGCGCTTTTCTAGAATTACCAATATTAACAAAATCGCTCTTTTGTTAATTTTGGGTGTTGGTGCCACTTTACACAGCCCGTTTACATCCCTGTTTGCCTAGCTTCCCTAAACATGATCAATAAATCATTTTCTGGCCAAAGAAAAAAAATTATTCGAAGAACCTTGCAATTATGCCATTTTCCAAAGTTACCTATATTACCAAAATCGTCATTTTAGTAATTTTTTGTATTGTTGCCACTTTACGCGCCTGTTTACTTCCCTGTTTGTCCAACATCCCTAAAAATGACAAATAAAACATTTTGGCCAAAAAATATTATTCGGAGAACCTTGTAGTTATGCCCTTTTTCCAAAGTTACCAATATTACGAAAATCGTCGTTTTGTTAATTTTGGATTACACGCCCGTTTACCTCCCCATTTGCCCAGCATCCCTAAAAATGATTTGTTAATCATTTTGTGGCAAAAAAAAAAAATTATTCGGAGAACCTTGCAGTTATGCATTTTTCGTAAGTTGGCAGTATTACCAAAATCACCCTTATTGTAATTTTGAGTTTTAGTTCCACTTTACACACCCATTTATCTCCCTGTTTGCCCAGCATCCATAAAAATGACAAATAAACCATTTTGTGGGAAACAAAAAAATGATTTGGAAACCTTGAAAATATGACATTTTCCAAAGTTACCACTATTACAAAAATCTCCCTTTTGGTAATTTTGGGTTTTGGTGCCACTTTATATGCCTGTTTACCCTCCCGTTTGCCCAGCATCTCTAGAAATGACAAACAAACCAATTTGTGGCAAAAACAACTATTCGGAGAACCTTTCAATTATGCCATTTTCCAAAGTTACCAATATTACCAAAATCGCTCTTTTGGTAATTTTGGGTTTTGGTAACACTTTACATGCTGTTTACCTCCCCGTTTGTCCAGGATCCCTATAAATGACAAATAAACGATTTTGTTGCCAAAAAAATTTATTCGGACAACCTTGCAATTATGTTCTTCTCCAAAGATACCAATATTACCAAAATCGCTCTTTTACTGACGTGAGCGTCGTAGTGTTTTCCTATATTGTGCAGGTCATTCCTTTACGAGGTTTGTCAGCTATACCACGTGTTTGACCTTAATTATCTCAAACCTCAGTTTTTCGCAGAATCATATTTATTTGTTTTCTCTAATAAATATATTTCGAAATGTTTTTGTCTATTTCTTTCTTACTATAATTTTCCACTTTTTTTATGTCTTCGGCTCTCAATTTTACTCTCTCTAAAATGTTCTATCTTTGTATTTAACTTTTCTCTCACTAATTTTTTTTTCTAACTTTTATTTCTCTGGTTCTTTCTCTTTAAAATGTTTCTTTTTATCTCTCTAAACTTTTATTTTCATATTGCTACTTTTATCTCTCTTTTATCCCGCTCCAAGAACATTGAATAGATTTTTCTATCATGTCTCGACCCTGTCCCCATTCCATTTTGTAAGTAATTAATATATTTTTATTAACTATTTTACTAAATTAAATATTTTTAAAAACTAATTATTTATAGTAGTAAAAATTATACCGTGAATAGATATAAATTATATATATTTATTACTCTTGTACTTTTTAAATGCTTAGAATAATTAAAATTAATTTCTAATCCGGTAATTTTTTCACGCGAAGATCATCGTCCCTTAATGATAATTCCTAACCCTTTGTTACAAGAATTTTTTTGTCTATCTTGCCGTTATTTTTACTCGATAAAGAAAAATATTGAAAGAAACAACGTCTCACTACACATTATATAAAGCATCAGGAATAATGAACGGGTTAAATATTGCATAATTTTGCCTAACTCTTTTAATAATGATTTGGGTATAGTTTTTTCTAGCGCGCCGACGTTTTTATTAATGTAGTTTGCGTCGATAAAAAGCTTATTTCTAGTAGTGCTGGACCTCAATTTCAAAAATCAAAGAAGAGAGTGGAGACAAAGGTAAAATTACCACAAGAATGAAGATGGTAAAGCGCATCCCGACTTCCACCTTCATCGTTGTCATATTTACTTTACATAGATTTTTCTCTCTTTAATATATCTCTTTAACTTTCTAACTTTTTCAAAACAAAAAACAAAAAATGGTTAGTTTGGTTTTTTATTTTTTAAATTTAAAATACAAAAATATTTATGAAACATATATGATTTTTTAAAAGGGCAACTTGAGATATGGCAAAAAARGTTAGGAAAATAAGCAAAATAGCAACAAGATTTGAGAGTTTCAAATATAGCAGTTTTTTAGCAAAAAAAACGGAGGCCCACTATGTAAATTCCAAATATACCCTGTAGCCCAAAAAACCATAAATACAGGCCCGTTGGTGGAAGCCCAAAAGAACTCTAGGTTTCTATTTACCTATGATTTGTTACTGATTTCTAATTGATTACACATTCATCTCCTTCCCCTCTCCTTCGATTTCTCCTTCACAGTAAGTTACCACTTTCTTTCTCATTTTCCATGCATGTCATTTCGTGGTAACTTCCCTTTCAACCATTTTCAACCGGTTTGAAATTCTATTTCCTTCTGATTTCCACTGATATATACTTGATATACTTTTAATTTATCATTGATATACCACTAATATAGGAATGAAATAACTATGATATCTACTCATATAACTTATTATATGATTCTATGATTTACCATGTATTAATTTACCACTGATATAACACTGATATATTTGTGATATATACTTCATATGTATCTGATTTACCACTGGTATAACTCTAACATAATCATGATATCTACTGATATAACATCTTATATGATTATATTATTTACTATTGTTTGATTTACCAATGATATAACCCTGATATATGTCTAATATATATTTGAAATACATCTAATATATAGTTGATTTACATTTGATATAACCTATTATATGATTATATGATTTATCATTGATTGATCTACTAATATAATTTTTGATATAGTACTGATATATGATTTATCATTGATTTACCACTTATATATATTTGATATGTACTTRATATACTTCTAATTTATCAGTGATATACTCCGGATATAACTATGATATATGTGTATTGATATATAAACTTCTGATATGATTATATGATGTTCTACAAAAAAAAAAAAAAGTTGTCTTTGAGATCTTAGTTTTGGTTCAAAATGAACAACTGATGTGATTACATGTTGTTGGTATATATAACGTGTGACTTCATGCTGAAATTGTTGGTATATACAATTGATATACCACTTATATAACTTCTTATATGATTATATGATTTACCATTTATTGATTTATCACTGATATAGTCATGATATATGTCARATATAACACTGATGTACCTATAATATATTTTATATGTAGTATATCAANAGATCTTAGTTTTGGTTCAAAATGAACAACTGATGTGATTACATGTTGTTGGTATATATAACGTGTGACTTCATGCTGAAATTTTTGGTATATACAATTGATATACCACTTATATAACTTCTTATATGATTATATAATTTACCATTTATTGATTTATCACTGATATAGTCATGATATATGTCAAATATAACACTGATGTACCTATAATATATTTTATATGTAGTATATCAATGTGATATACTCATCTGATATGTTTCCTATTATAATAGAATGAAGAACATAAACACTTAATTAATTTAAAATAAAAAGAATAACAATAGATGAACAAAAAACATATTAAATACGGTAAGAAATTTTTGGAATTCTAAAAAATTGAACCCTAAATTGCAAAGAAAAATCCCAATGATGAACAAAAAACCTATTAAATACGGTATATGTCTGATATACGTCTGATATACTATTTATATGATATTCCGGTATACTTGGATATGTATGTGATATACTACTGATATGAGTGTTTGATATATTTGAAATATAAATGTATGATATACATTTGATATACTAATGATATGAGTATCTGATATACATCTGATATGCTGCTGATTTATCTTTTATCTACTTTGTTGATATACCTATGACATATTTTGATATATTATATTTTACTTTAATAGGATAATCAAATATGGTATTCTAGGGTTAAAGTACAACAATACTATAAATTAGAAACAATTAAAAACATCTTGAAAATGCTTTCACCAATCAACAAATAACATAGAATAAATAGCAATGATAAAATATATCGATTAATATAAGCAGCCGATATACCATGTATTAAGTATATCAATTATAGATATACTTAATATAAAATATATCATTGTGATATACCTCACTATAACAAACCCTAATGAATATTTTTTAAAAAAGGATTAACATAAAAAGACGAAGATTTAATAAAACTCTTACTTTTTATTTTTTTAAATTCTAAGAACAAATTATTTTTTAAAATAATTTATAAAACAAAAAGGTTTATCTTTGAGAAAATAAAAGAAAACAACTAAATAAAAATAATAATTTAAATATATATATTTTTTCGGTTGTTACATGTTTTCTCATTCACAGTAATTTCGAAAATCACCATTGACATTCACATTCACATTCCTATCAAGTTTTCTTTCTCATTTTCAGTAAGTATCAAATTTTTTTCTCATTTTCCATGCATGCCAATACCTACTGATTTCTAATTGATCAAAAAAATACAAGACAAAGGGTTAAAACATGTAAAATAACGATTTACTAATATATAACTCATATATAACTGATTGACTTCTGATATACTATTGATTTACTTCTGATATACTAATGTTGTTAGATATACTCCTGATATATATGTGATATATATTTGATATATAATAACAAAGCGATAACTGAAAAGGGTAATTTGGAAATACTGAAAATTTTAAAATTAGGATTTTCAAAAAAATGGTATATCTGAAAATATCAAAAAGGCATGCTATTTTGTTAAATATAGAAAACTTACATGCTACCCATTACAAATCCCCCCTTTTTTAAAAACAGAAAACTAAAAAACTGAAAAACAAAAATATCATAAAACAAGAACCAAAAAATTGAAAAATAAAAATCATCATAAAACAAGTCCTAAATGAACCATGATCAAATAAAATTTGTAATATTTAACAATATTATTTAGTTATTATTTAAAATTTATACCTGTTTATCCTCATTTTTTTAGTATATACCTGTTTTACGCTCAAATACACTTTACCTATGTTACCCTACCATTTTAATTACTTTGAAATTGCGTGGAATGTACTTATTAATTTTAAAACAAAATTGTTTATATTTTTTATTTAATTTGATAAAAAAATCGAGCAAACAACATTAAAAGATGTGGTAAGAGATAAAAGAAAACATTTTATTATAACACGATGGAGATAAAATCTGGTTTCTTTATTGGAAAAAAAACAATACATTTGTTAGTTAATGACTAAAAATGTAAACTTTATATTAAAGTCATAAAATATAGCTACCTTGTTCAAAATCGTCCAACATTTGATGTTCCTTTTATCTATCCTTGCACAATTGTTAATTAGTGATAAAAAATATCTTATTTCATCTCCTCCAAATGAGCCATAGACTTCGATGTTACAAATCATATAATAAGTAATCCTACTTTATTTAATTGTTGTGACTACTTTGTTTCTTAGTTATTGCTTGTGACAAAAAAAGATTAGTTGATAAAGGATCTGAATTTGGAAGACTTGACATTTTTAACCATATCGTTGATTAAAAAATATTAGTTGATTAATATGGTTAATGAGTTTAATCAATTAATCTCGTATTGTTGGAAATTCTAATCTATAGGGCCCATTGCTAGCTCACAACGGTAGAACGAGAATCAAGAATTATGGAAGAATTTTAAATGTTCAATTTATATAAATAAGAGAAGGTATATAATGTATATTGATACATTATATATGAATATATATTAATTTTGGATAAAGATTCAAAATTAATATTATATAAAAATATTTGAATAGAATTCAAATAATTAATATGAATTAGATTCCTAGGTTATAAAAAGATGATCCAAATATATAGTTTTAATTAAATACGTGATATGAATAATAAATTGTTAATTAATTAATTAAGTAATATTTGACTTTGATTAATTAAATTAATTAATATTTGACTTTGATTAATTAATTATTAATTAGATTAATCATTATTAATTGAATAATTAATTTTTAATTATATTAATAATTATTAATTAAATACTTAATTATTAATTAGATTAATAATTATTAATTAAATAGTGAAATGTTAATTAATTTAATTGAATTATGATATATTAATTAAATGAATTTAATAAATTAAAATAAAATAAAATAAAAAACCAATTCCCCTGAGGTGGTCACCCTTTGTTAGTTTGCATAAGATATTTTGCAAATTTGTTCTCTTGGTTGGTTTATGAAAAACAGAACATATAGAGAATAATTCTCTACTAAAAACACTCTCAAGCACTAAAAACACTCCCTTTTGGTTCCCACACAACCGGATCTTCGCCGGAGACATAGCAAGAAAGGCCATGGTGGTGTTCGTGAGATTTAACACGGAAAATTCTTTTGCCTCTATTTTTCCTCTTCAATGTGTTGTCTTTTTCTCCTTAAAATTCAAGAACAAGATCTTTGTTTCTTTTGTGGGATTAATGTCTCATCAATTGATATCAGAGTTAGGTTTCTGTTTTGAAATTTATTTTATTTAAAATCACACATTTTGGTGGGTAATTTATGTATTTTCTAAATGTGGGTTTGCGGGTTGGATGTTTTCGAATTTTGGCATTTAGAATAGTGTTTTCCTCTAGATTCGATCATGTAAGGGCCTGTTATTTTGGGCATTTTGTTTATGTATCGAGTTCGTAAGTCCGGGTCGCTCGAAAAGTCTTCGTGGCATCGCATTGGGCGAAATTTTGCAGAAATAGCGAAGAAAACAAATTGGTTATGCGTTTTTGGGTAGCAAAGCTGGGGTGCTCGGCGCTGTGGTTGCTACATTGGTGCTACAGCAGCACCGCAGTGCTGTCTCAGGTGGTTCCGAAGTGTCGGTTCCCGGTTCGAGGGCTGTTTCAAACGTTTTTTTGGTTTTTTTATCTTGTTTTCTTAGGATGCCAAAATTTGGTCCAACTTTGCTATTTAATTATTTTCTGCATTTTGAATGTATATTTTAGTTAAATGCATATTGCATAATGTATGCCATGTAGTTTTAAAATCCCACCATAGGATACATGCATCATATGTAAATATGATATATTATATGTATGTATGATCATGCATCATATCTATATAATAGTTATAATGTATGCATGTTTTATTTTCATAGTTGATTAATATAAGTGTTGTATTAATTAGATGAAAATAAAGTTGCATTGAGCATGACATTACTTTAGTTAATATAATTGTTATATTAATGTATGTCGTCAATCCATGATTATAGGTTTAATTTCTTAATAAAGAGTTGCATGCAAACATAAGGTCTAAGTTAATTAATTTTAAATCCCTGTAAAATTAATTAGACCTTAAGTTATATCTTCTAATATGATTAGAGGTAAGTCTTTTATTTTGTTTTAACTAGGTTTAAAATGAGATAATAAAAGACTAAATATAAAATATTGCCTATAAGGGAACCTTGTCCAACGAAGGTTTTGCCTAGGTTGAGGTATTTAAGCTGACCGTAAGGGGACACCTCTACCTGGGAACCAACCTGGGGGTTGAATTAATCAATATTTTATATGCATGCTATAATGTCATTAGTTTATTAACACGTTTAATAAACTAAAACATTAATGTACAACTTCCAATATAAATAGTTATATTGGGCTGACTAAAAATTCATTTAGTTAATTTCACTTAGTCAGAATTTACCTAAGTAATATACCTCAGTCTTAGAATACTAAATGGTAGCAAAAGAGAATATGTAATATACTACTTATATTTTTATATACAAGGTATATATAACAATTTTTTTTCCTCTCATGTTTCTCTTTAATGTTCACAATGTGAGTTCCATGCTCGGCCTCGTGTGGCCCTGGGCGTGACCTCCCTACGGAAGATGTTTGCATGGTTAAATATCGAGGTGAATGAAGATAATATTCATAGTAAGTGGGAGAAGGATGTGTGACAACACATATCTTACGGTCTCCACCATTAGTTTGCATCGTGAGACTTTATACATGACTTGCGTGTCGTCCTAGAGCGATTATCCCTACGGAGGGTCCATTATATGAAATCGAAACCAAGGCAAACTCCAGAAATGTATAGGGATTTCTTGGGTTTTGCTCCTGTTGGGTGTATTGCTCTAAACTCGTAGTTTGTATTTATGTAGAAACAAATATATATTCAATAGAGTTTTATTCAATCAATTTGTTGTTGAATTCATAGCATTGCATTGTTCAAATCGAATAAACTAAACATCCAAGGTTATTTTCATGTAATCGGGACAGTATATATACTGGGTATATATTTGATATACCCCTGATATACAAGTGGATAATGTCTCGGGAATAACCTAAAAGGTCTATAGTATATGGATAAGGCTGGGTACCTGATCCTGGAAACACTATGGATATGACACACTTTGTAAATGTTACAGACGACTCGATCCAGGTTGTTCGTGTGGAGACATGCGAGTGGGGGTATCCTATACAATGAGTTTGTATAAGACCGGACCGCGAAATAGCCAATCTTTAGATGTAACACCCTTAACTAACAGATTGCTATTTCTTATGATGACTAGGTAACTCATTCTCAATCTTGAGTGAGTCATGGACTCCTGCCCATGAGGGCTCGTCCTTCGATATGTATGGGTGAGAGTGGCTCGAGTCGTCGACTCAATATTCCTACCATTTTGGGGACAAGATCGAGTGGGGAGCTGGGAACATAACTTCACAAGATGGAATTCACTCTTCTCGACTTTAGGGAGTAGATGCGTGTTCTCTTAAATGCTGACTCCGGGACTTGAACAAGGGGCCCCACCCTCTCACTGGCCCGAGAGGGATTTCCAGTTATCGGTCGGACCATAACCGGGTTGTTCATTAGAGGAGCAGTGACATTTAAGGAGTAAGATGTAACTCATGGGTAAAACAGTAATTTGACCCAGCTTGAGTTACGAGCACTCGTGAAGGATTGACTTGTTATTAATGGTTGTATATCCATGGACACGAAAACATTCTACCGTGAGAATAGTGCAACTGTGGGTCTTTAGTGGAGTGACCCGTAGTTAACGAATGTTGATCAACTCGATCAATGAGTTTGACCGATTAATCTCGTATTGTTGGAGCTTCTGATCTGTAGGTCCATTAGGTCCCCTTTCTAGCTCACAACGGGTAAAATGAGGATCAAGTTTTTGGAAAAATTTGAAATGTTCAAATTGCTCAAGGGATTATATGTATATTGATACATTATAATATATAGTTAATTCTAAATTAAAACTATATATTGAGAGATATTATTTGAATGAGATTCAAATAAAATTAATATGAATAAGATTCATATTAAAACTATAGGTTAAAAATAATGTGCATAAGATATACATTGCGACTATAGGTTATACGAGAGAAATACTATAGAATATGATTCTATTTTTATGAATTATTTATTTGATTTACATATATATATATTAATTGATTATTAATTAGATTAATAATTAATTAATAATTATTAATTAACATGATTAATTATATATATATTATATTATATTAATTATTAATATTAATTTTAATATTAACGTTCCTCTGCTTAATTGTAGGGGAGTGGGGTGGCAGTTATGACATGAGGAGTTACCTCATGTCATACTTTTGGGTTATGTAGAACAGTTCTGCAAGACAACCCAGATGAGTGCTTTCCCCCTGTATCTCTCTCAAGCAAAAAAAGTGATCTCTCTCAAAATTCTCCCTTAGGTTCCTAATCGACGCTCCCACAAGCACGATCTCGACACCCAGAGGATAGCACGGAAGACCATTTGATGGTGTTCATTGGTGTTTTCATTGAAGAAAAGTTCTTCAAAGGTAAACAACTTTTTCCTCTCTATTTCCATTTCATGATATGAATTTTGTTTCTCAAAATGGATGAACGACGATCATCGCTTCCGCTGCGGGATTCACATCCCATCAGCTTCAATATTGTTCTTCTCTACAACGGGATTATTGGGGCAGACCTTCGAGGTCTGAAAATGGTGGGTCACACTTACGGGGAATTGTTAAGCTAGTTAGCAATTTTCTGACCAAATAAACGGTGACTAATGACTATAGGAATAAGAGTTATTCCGGTGTAAGATTTAGTTGAGAACGTCTCACTTCAGTGAAGGAGTAGCTGTCTGCCATGTAGTAGCCGTTGTTCTAAATCACTGAAGCGTCGTTGCAAAACAATTTTGTTAGGGTGCTTGATTACTTTTGCTAAAATTTGATTGGTTTAAAGGATAATGCATGAAACGATATAGGTTTGTTTTTATTTTCAGCATGTCGACTTCCATTATTGCTCCTTTAGCCGCTGAAAAACTTAAATGGCGAGAATTACAAACAATGAAAATCTCTTTCGAATAGTCAAATTAGCTTCATTCTGGAATCACTTTCGAAGAGTTTCCTGCAATTCCGCAGCAATGCGGTTATGAATAAGTTGGAGTTCACTCTTACGACGCTCTTAAACGAGCTGCAGACCTACCAATCACTTATGGAAAATCCATAAGGGACAGGAAGGGGAGACAAATCTACCTCCAAAAGGTTCCACCAAGGTTCGACCTCTGGAACTAAGTCTGTGCCCTTTTCTTCTGGAAGTAAGACTTTCAAGAAGAAGAAGGTTGCTGGTAAGGGGCCCAAATCTGACTCTGCTACTGCTGCCGCCAAGAAAGGCAAGGCCAAGGTTGTAGACAAAGGAAAATGTTTCCACTGCAACGTGGACGGGCATTGGAAGCACAATTGTCCGAAATACCTGGTCGAGAATAAGAAATCCAATGAAGGTAAATACGATTTACTTGTTTTGGAAACATGTTTAGTGGAGAACGATGACTTCGCCTTAATATTAGATTCAGGAGCCACTAAACACGTTTGTTCTTCGTTTCAGAGAATTAGTTTCTGGACGTAGCTTGAAGTTGAAGAGATGACTCTTAAGGTCAGAACAGGAGAGGTCATCTCAGTTGTGGTGGCAGGGGAGCTCCCGTTGTTTACAAACAAGAATTTGTATATATTATTAGATAATGTGTACATAGTTCCAAAAATCAAAAGAAACTTAGTTTCAATTTCTTGTTTGTCAGAACATTTGTATTCCATTTCTTTTAACTCAAATGAAACGTTCATTTTAGAAATAGTGTGAATATTTGTTTTGGTAAACTTAAAAAAAACTTATATGTGCTAAGACCAACCATTACTAAAGCAGTTTAAAATATTGTTTAAAATGCCTAAACTCAAACAAAAAGACAAAAAGTTTCTCCTAAAGAAAATACCCATCTTTGACACTTAAGATTGGGTCACATTAATCTCAATAGTATTGGGATATTGGTTAAGAGTGGCCTTTTAAATGAGTTAGAAGGCCCTTTTACCACCATGTGAATCTTGTCTTGATGGCAAGATGACTAAAAGACCTTTTACTAAAAAAAGGTTAGAGAGCCAAAGAGCCCTTGGAACTTATACATTCAGACCTTTGTGGTCCGATGAATGTTAAAGCTCGATGATGGTATGAATACTTCATCTCTTTTATAGATGATTACTCAAGGTATGGTTATCTATACCTAGTGCAACACAAGTTTGAAGCCTTTGAAAAGTTCAAGGAGTACAAGACTGAAGTTGAAAATCAATTAGGTAAAACCATTAAGACACTTCGATCCGATCGGGGTAGAGAGTATATGGACTTGAGATTCCATGACTATATGAATAGAATATGTAATCACATCCCAACTCTCAGCCCATGGTACATCTCAATAGAACGGAGTATCAAAAAGGAGAAACAGAACCCTATTAGACATGGTTTGATCAATGATGAGCTATGTTCAATTGCCTAACTCGTTTTGGGGTTTCGCAGTGGAGACTGCGATTTATATTGTGAACGTAGTTCCATCAAAGAGTGTTTCTGAAACACCCTTTGAATTATGGAAGGGTAGTAAAGCTAGTTTATGTCACTTCCGTATTTGGGGATGTCCCGCACACGTACTTGAGACTAACGCCACTTTCTTGTAATTCGACCCTCAAGAAAATAGAGTGTTTGTATCGACAAACGCCACTTTCTTGGAAGAAGACCACATTCGAGATCATAAACCACGAAGTAAGGTAGTGATAAACGAGATTTTCGAAGAAGCTACAAACACGTCAACAAGAGTTGTTGATCAAGCTGGCACTTCAATAAGAGTTGTTAATGAATTGAGGGTGCCTCGACGTAGTGGGAGGATTGTGTCACAACCTAACCGTTACATGGGTTTAACTGAAACCCAAGTTAGCATACCTGATGGCGTTGAGGAGTACTTCAATTCCATTTGGGAACTTGTAGATCGACCCCTTTTTAGCATGCTTTATCCTCACTCACATGCTTTCTAGTAAATCAATTAGGAGGTCACGCTTAACTTTGGAGTTAGCATGCTTTGTCCTCACTCACATGCTTCCTAGTAAATCAACTAGGAGGTCACCCAACCCAAGAGTGCTCCAAGTCAAGCACGCTTAACTTTGGAGTTCTTACGATTGAATCGCCGAAAAGAAACTGCACCTTGTTGGTATAGGTAGTGACTATCAATTCTTTTAAGCCTTTCTTGACCATTATTCCATGATCTCAGGATCCCTCTCATTCGGATGTGATATCGGTTCATTCATGTACCCCTCCTTTCTTGACCAATACGCTAAAGTCGTCGAGACCTTGGGGATAAATGTCAAGGGTCGATGCACAGTTCAAGACCTTCGGGATAAATGGCAAGGTCGAACACCAAGATTCTTGTTAAGGTTGACTTTTTACTGTAGAAACATGTGTCGGTAGTTCTGTTTAACCATGATTTTGACCTCTTTCCAATCATTATTTGCCACATATTCTTAAAGTAGAACATGTATAGAACATTTATAGATAAAAGTCAAATTATTGTACTTTAGGAAAAATATGAGGAAAATGCGATCAAAGTTGGAAGAAAATAACAGTTTTATGTTTTGCAGGAATTGCGCCTGGTGCAATTTTGGAGTCCATTTTGCCAAAACGTGCGGTTTGACTAATGAAGGGCAAGAATGACATTTCCTATGTGTTTGAAGCAAAGCTATAACCGTGAGTGTAAGTCAAATGGGAGTGGTTAGGTGTATCTTAACTCATTTCCACCTAAAATGGTGGGAAGTTCAACAACTTCAAGGGCCTATATAAGAAAGTCATTCCTCCAGTAGCAAATCATCCATTCCAAGCTCGTTTTCAACTTCATTTACTTTCTTCTTCGTTGTAGAACTCGTTCTTAGGCTTTAGATTCAAGTTTTACTTGTTATTTTCTTGTATTTTCATATTTTCGCTTACCGTATTGCTTTTAATTCAAGTTCTACCTTTTGTTCTTCATTTATTCTGTTCTTCTTAAGTTCTTTAGCGTGTTTACACTCCATGCTCGAGAGAGAAGAGGGTCAAGCTAGAACTAGAACTCTTTGTACGGTTCATTTATTCATTTAAATTCAATGAAAACTACTTCATTTATGTTTTCGTGCATTTTCTTTCCTTTAATAATGTTCTAAATTAGTTATCAACCTCTTTGTGGAATGCCTTAGTCAAAATGATTTGATTTTCAACACGCTTGGGATTTTGTTCAAAATTGCGCCTGGTACTTTTTCAGGTTGGTTTCTAAAAACTTCTTTTTACGTTTTTTTTTCCATTTGGCCCGTGGGAACTTGATTTATACACTAATGTCCAATCCTAAGAAGGGTGAGTTAGGTAAAATAATAGGAAACCGATATGAGATATGACTTAGACATAAGCACATAAAACATGGTCCTAGACCTGCCTTCTGACCCATAATGCAAATGAATTGATAAATATTCTCTAGGATTGTAATCACACATAGACATATGATTGTAGGTTATCTCAGCCTCTGCATCAACTAAAAGCGGTAGTGAAAGACTAGAACTCAGTTTTCCAAGAAAAGCTAGAATTGCGTGGTGCATTTTCCCAACAAAGTGTGTTTTCAATGTTTTGCATCAAACTTAAGGTAGGAAGCAAAGAGGTTGAGTTTTTATAAAATTGCTTGATAGTTAAAACCCCAAACAACAACATTTCATCACTATTTTCTCCATAAACCACAATTGCATATTTGAACCATTCACTTCGTTAAACTGTTTTGAAAAGCAACAAGTCCCTAAGGATTTGACCTTGGATTACTCCCAAGTATTACTTGTGACCATGTGCGCTTGCATGAGTCTCTAATCTTTTTAAAGGTAGAGAAAGTCCCAACACTTCTGTAAAGGAATGTCGGGGCCTTGGTGATAAATGTCAAGGGTCGATACGATTCGAAGAGTTAGAGTTGGAAGACTAACATAGTGTGTTGATGAGTTAGAAGTATCCTTGAGGAGCTCAGTTCGAAGCCTTGGGGATAAATGTCAAGGTCGAATGCCAAGCTTCTGTAAAGGAGTGTCGGGGCCTTGGGGATAAATGTCAAGGGCCAATATGATTCTAAGATTTAGACACGGAGGACTAACATATTGATTAATTGTTATGAGCTAGCGATGCATGATTTCTAGTTATCACATTTTGATGATTTATGTGATTACGAGCATGCTGTTTTATGTATAGTTAGTGAGGGCTACTAGTGGGCCTTATGATCGGGGTTACTTTGATTGCATGTGTGGATTAATGAGTGTTATGATTAATTGATGCATGGATGCCAGTTTAATACTTTGTAACGAATGTCGTGTGCTGAACATGTTCTTTGTCTATAGTTAGAGAGGGCTACTTACGGAGTATTCTTAATACTCATCCCTCCCTTCCCCCCGCAAGAAGATCAGGTTCATGGTGATGGTGATGGTGCGGAGGAGACTCGAGAAGAAGAACCATACCTAGCTTCTGTTTAGTTTTAACTTGTCTAAAATAGGTTGTGAGGAGTTCTTGTTGAATTAGTTTATGTCCTATGTTTTGAGCATTGACTTGTGTAAAGTTCAGGGAGTTATTAGAATGCTTTAGATTACTTTTCTTTTAAGTCTGGACTCCTATAATGATTATGTCTTTTGTTTCATGGAGAAGCTTAGGGAATATGTTAATATTATTGGATTTGCTAACTTGGATAGATTGAAACATGGATTAACTGTTTTGGTTTTGGTGTTATTATCAGAGTGGTGCAGTGGAAGTGTGGTGGTTTTTATTTTCTTAGTTGATTCTTTATTATCTTGTAGGGTTGTGTTTCTATCGAGTAGGTTGTTTGTCTATCGTCGTTTACTTGATTTGACTTTGCTTGACTTAAACAGAAGAGTTAGGTGTCGCTTGTCAATGGAAGACAAGTTGTTTCGTCCATTTGATAAGTGAAGTCTTCAGAGGTTTGAGTTGAGTAAGTAAAAAGCTGAATTATCTAGGTTCGTTTCGTGGCTTTTATGCCTTAGGAGCAAGTTTGGAGCATGTAGGTTTAGTAATGTTCCCGTGTAAGTTATCAAAATTCGGGGGCGTTACAGACGTGGGGCAGCTCATCCATAAAGAGATCGCTCAGTGCGCTTCAAAGAAGACGGGCCACCTTTCCTTTCCTAGCCTAATCAATAAGTTATGCCTGCACCGAGATATTCCTGTCTTGGAGGATGAGGAGCCAATTAAGGATAAACTGGTGATTGACAAAAATACACTGGAGCGTTTGATGCTGAAAGACCCAACCAGACGTGGAACTCTTGCCCACAACGACCATCAATGAAATGATGGCCCAGTTTTCAAAGATCCAAAAGCAGTTGACGCATATAGAGGAGGCGCAATTTGGATTCGCCCAAT
>NW_019104850.1:117084-142388 GCF_001995035.1 Momordica charantia | reverse complement strand
TGAACCTGGCCGAGGTCCGACCTACCGGGAAGCTCGGTGGGGGTCGATGTGAGCTACTGTCAGCGGCGTGATTATCGGGTGTAACCGTCGGTCCCAAGATTACCGGGTGTAACTAACGGTCCCGAGATTACCGGGTGTAACCGTCGCGAGATTAGCGGGACTACCACCCATAAGTAGAGGACTTCACTCCACGATCAGGTACGATGATTTCTGACCTCGAACTAAACTGGGAATCCGACCTATACTGACTTGATCGTCGGAGTGCTCACCTTTTTGTGCAGGTTCGCCCAAGTATTCAGATCGGTCCGGAGGCCGAGTTCGAGCTGCAATCTGAAATACACTGTTGTGCATATCCTTGCATAAACATAGATCACACACAATAATCACATATAGACTATAGTGTTTATAAAAACTTGGCCTAAATTTTTAAATTTACACATCTAATTTTAATTTTTTAAAAAGGTATTATATAAATTGTAATTTCGATAATTACATAAATAGCATAAAATAAATATTTATTAATGTATTAAAAATAACATAATTAGAAGTGAAAGTCAAATGTAATATAAAACATACCAAGAAAAAAAATCAAAGCGGAAAATAATTAGAGTAATTCTCTTTCAATTTTCATCTTAATAAAGAATATTTAAATTTTTATCTTTTATTGGTTTTAGGTTTAGATTTTTATTTTTCTAGGTTTCAAATTTTTGTGAAAGAAATAAAAGTAATGTAAAACTAAGAGTCTTTTGATCACTCAAATTTCGAATAAAAAAGTTGAAGTGTTGATTCATTATTATTACTTTACGAAATGAAATATTTTTTAAAATAAATTTTTTACCAAAAAAGTAGTTTTAAAAAATACATTGAAAAATAATTTATTATAAAAATACGTTAGGGTGCTTTTGGTTGGTAGTTAGAAAACATAAACCTAAAACAATTTATTCAATAAAAAAACAGAGTTATATTCGTATTTTCAGACATGTGTTTGGTAGCAAATTTGAAAATTGAATTTCAAATTAAAAAATGGTCCAAAATGTATTTAGAAATATATTTGTAAACTAATAGTATTTATCAATTAAATATTTAGTTTTACAAACACTTTTTATAAATTTTGTATATTTAATATTTTACCATGTTATACAATATATAATATATTATATTTTAAATGTTTTAATTAAAAAAATAAAATTAGCTTATAACATGAAATAATATATTTATCAATGTTTCTATTCTTTTATTATAATTATGCATTTTTAATGTTTGAAATTAAAAATCTGAAAAAACTATATTGTTTTCAAAATTTATTTGAATCTGAAAAGTTCTAAAAACAAATCTTGTCAACGCTGTCAAATGTGAGTCCATTTGATTAAGTAAATTTGAAAATAATAAATGGAATATGAATTGTCAATCAAATAGATCATTAGAAATTAAACTTTAAGGGGTCGTTTGGTTCAATGTTTTAAAAAAATGTAATAAAGATAACTGTGTTTGGTTGTATATATGTCTGGGATTAAGATTCCTGGATTAAAATGTCTGAAAATAAATTATATATATGTTTATTTTGTGTGATTACTCTAGAAATATAGATTTTAGGGGATTTGTAATTGGTAGCATATAAGTTTTCTATATTTAACAAAATAGCATGCCTTTTTGATATTTTCAGATATAGCATTTTTTTGAAAATTCTGATTTTAAAATTTTCAGAATTCCTAAATTACCCTTTTCAGTTATCGCTTCGTTATTATATATCAAACATATATCACATATATATCAGGAGTATATCTGACAACATTAGTATATCTGAAGTAAATCAATAGTATATCAGAAATCAATCGGTTCTATATCAGTTGTATAATAGTAAATAACTATTTTACCTGCTTTAACCCTTTGTCTTGTATTTTTTTTTTATCAATTAGAAATCTGTAGGTATTGGCATGCATGAGAAAATTTGATACTTATGAAAAATGAGAAAGAAAACTTGAAAGGAACGTGAATGTGAACGTCAATGGTGATTTTCGAAGTTACTGTGAATGAGAAATCAATTAGAAATTATAGGTAAATAGAAATTTAGGGTTTTTCTGTATATCAATAATATATCAATGATATATCAAGTATGCATCGTACATATATCAATAGTACAATTAAGTTTTATTAAAGTTTTAAATATCAAAACAAAATCAGCAACAATGTCATTCTTAAAAGGTTTAAACATCATTCTTGGGTATCAACATCAAATGAACCAGTAGCATCAACCAAAAACTTAAAGGTTTAAACATCAAAACGAACTAGTAGCATCAACCAAAAGTAGACTAACATTGTCATTCTTAAAATTCTATAAATGAAGAAGCATAAGTTCCAACAGTTTAGAAAAGCGTAAGTTTCATTCTTGTATAATCTTTTAGTAAAAGATTGGGACATCAAATCTTCGTTCTTGGTGATTGTCGTGTATTCAGAGATAATATCTTTGAAGCTTTCCGTTTTTCCATAGACAACACTTTTGGCGTTGGTTTATGTTGTCTTTTGCGACGAACGACATCAACATTTTCGAAGATGCTTTTTTATTTCATTTTTCGTGTTTGTACCATTGCTTTTATCTGAAAAAAAAATTATTTCATATATTAGTAGTATATCAGAAAACATATATTAGAGCTAATATGTTCGAAATAATTGGTAGATATCATAGTTATATCAGAAGTAAATCAATTTCATATCATATGTATATCAAACCTATATCACATATATATCAAGAGTATATCTATCAATCATAGTTATATCAGAAGTAAATCAATAGTATATCAGAAGTAAATCAATAGTATATCATCTATAGTAGTAGATATCACATAGTTATATAAGAAGTAAATCAATTTCATATCATATGTATATCAAACATATATCACATATATATCAAGAGTATATCTATCAATCATAGTTATATCACAAGTAAATCAATAGTATATCAGAAGTCAATCAGTTCTATATCACCTATAGTAGTATATATCATAGTTATATCATAAATAAATCAATTTCATATCAGATGTATATGAAACATATATCACATATATATCAGGAGTATATCTGTCAATCATAGTTATATCATAAGTAAATCAACGGTATAGTCAATCAATTCTATATCACCTATAGTAGTATATATCATAGCTATATCAGGAGTAAATCAATTTCATACCATATGTATATCAAACATATATCACATATATATCAGAAGTATATCTGTCAATCATTAATATATCAAAAGTCAATCCGAAGTAATTTATTGTTTGTTCGGGCCTGCAGGGTATACTTGTAATTTATAACGTGGACCTCTGTTTTTTTGCAAAAAAAAATGCTATATTTGAAAAACTCAAACCTTGTTGTTATTTTGCTTATTTTCCTAACTTTTTTTTGCCATATCTCAAGTTGGTCATAGATTTTATGTCATTGTAGACATTGATTAATAACCAATCAAAAAATAAATAATATAAATTAAATTGTTTTACATCAACATTATAAATTTTAAATTAACAATTTAGCACAATAATCAATTGAATAATTAATATTAGATGTTATTTAACTAAAAATCAATATATACATATTTAGCAAAATGATATATTTGTATAAAGATTTAAAATCAATCAAAATTAATTTCCAATAATTAATTAACATTAATTAATTTATCTTTATTAAGTTAAAGTAATAGCAATTAAGTTTTAATTTAAGTTTCACTCGTTAATAAATATATTTTAAATAATATATCTAAATTTATGTGGTTGATTTTATTTAACAATCAGTCTTAATAATTATCATTTTATGTGTTTAACAAAATAAATCATTTTCATCTTATTAATTGCATCAATTAATTACATTTTTAATAAAAAAAATAAATATACACTTTAATAAATTAATTTATTACAATAGAATAATTAATTTAGTACAATATAAAATTTTAATGTTGTTTTATTAATTATAAATGTAATTTAAATATTTTTACTAATTTTAATTAATTAATTTGAATAAGATAAAGTAAATAATTTAATAAAAGAAAAGAGATAAGAGTCCTACCCAAAACTCATGGACAAACCCATGAAACTAGAAGAAGGGAGGGAATAAGGGATGCCTGTGTAACAAACAAGACTTTACTTGCCCATATCCATTCCCACCGAGAAACTCTCCCATCAAAGAGTCCCTAACAAGCTAAGAAGTAGGGATAGAACAATGATAGCTCGATAGACCTCATTCTTCTTTATTCGAAGTCAGAGGGTCAATCTATTTCCACTTTTATTGTACTAAAAAGAACATAGAAAAGCAGAGACATAGATGGATTAAGATATTTACTCGTGCCAAAGCGATCATAGCTCAGCGGTAATTGGCATATATCTCCAACCATAAGGTTGTGAGTTCGATGTTTTACTTAAAAAAAGATATTTACCCGTAACAGATAGGACGGTGGCCGTGGCGGATTGGTTTGTCCGATGGACCCTTCCTCCGGATGTTGCGGTGATGGAAGCATTTCTTCCTTCAACGGATCAAATAAATTGGCCACACCTTCTTCTGATCACCCTCCGTCGTGGCTTCATCCAAACCCTAAATTTGGTCGGCCTCAAGTCGTGTGGTAATTATTGTTCTCTATAAATTAAAGTGGATCGAATTGGCTTCCTCGTAATTTCCACCGTTATATTGTAGTTTCGACCCAATCAATAAATTCAAAAGTCGTCGATGATTTTAAAATTACCAAGTCGTTGCCAAGGAAAATCGCATTTATGGTCGTCACAATATTTTTCAAGGAAAATTGTCTAAAGATTCAAACATTGACTTTCTGAATTGAGGACACTATTTACACATTTTTTAAATAACAGCAATAATTAGACATTGACTTACTGATCAAGAATTTGATCGAGACCGCAAAGTAGCTCAACTTTAACTGACTGACTTTATAGACGAGCTAAGGTGCTAGCAAGTAGAGGACCTACAAAAGAGAGCAAGTACTTCACACTCAAGTCAGTAGTTGGTCGATCTATACTCGAAAGACAATATAGTTTCGTGTATTGAAAATGAGGTATGAGGTCTCTATTCATAGGCAGAGCTTCCGACAGGACTTTCTACAAGCCTCCAACGGCTCTCTGACAGTCCGAGAAATGGGCGTGTTGTCGTGAATGGTGTAAGAATTCAAGGCCTGCAGAAGTAGGTGTTGATCGACTTGGCTGATAACTTAGACGACCGATGTACCAAGTTTGGGCTCGGCTTGGCTGATAACTCAGGTAGTCGAGGTGCTAGACTTAGGTCAGCTTGACATGGAACATGAGTCCGACTATTTTAACCTTTTCATGAATAGACTTGAGTTGGATTTTTTTTTTCTCTTTTCGCTATATTGGTAAATCTAAAATGTTGTTGCTATATTTGAATTTAGTTGAGATTGTTTTAAATTTTGAATGTACATGCGAGTGCCCCAAATAAAAATTTTTAAAATGAAACTTCATCTATTTAATTTCTATATCCGAAAAAACTATAATTTATAAGACAATCCCCATTTCTAAGTTAGAAATTTTGACTTTTACATCTCCATCCAGAGTTAAATTAAATTTATTTACGTCATACGCGTCTTACATGGACGTGATGTCCACTCTCCTATTGAAACCATGCAACAAAATGATTTGATACATGAAAGTCATAAGAAGTGGAAAAATAGTTATGGGTATGTAAGAGAATGTGTATAAGTTGGATTGATAAAATCAGACGTCCGTAAACTATCACAATACTCAGTGGCGGATTTATGTAGGGTCGAGGGGCGCTCGAGCCCCCGACTTTTATAATATGTATATTATTGGTTAATATTTTAATCAATAAGAAGCCTTCGCAGTGGCAATTGCCCTCACAGCCCCTCTGACCGCACGGTTTTGACCCCCTCCAACCTCAATTTTTTTATTTTTAATTTATTTTGTCAGTTTTCCTGGCTTCATAATCCTTTAAACCTCGGTTTTTAATTTATTTGTATTTTTTTTTACTCACAAACTATTTTGTCAATAATTTACACGGGGAATCAAATGAAATGAAACTTACCTTATTTGTAAGTTTCTAAAAAGGAAAAAAAATCACCAAATTCATATTTCTTTTTATTTCTTATAGAAAAATTTGAATTTTTTTTATATAAATATGTCAATTTTTTTAAACACTTATTAAATGGTGCTACTCGAATAATCCTACTCTCTTTTAATATATACATTCATTGTTTCTTTAGTCTAATTATTGCGTGTTAAGATCTCTCATTAAATGCACCGTTTCTTTTATATGCTATTATTTGTCTTTTGTACTATTATCTCTATTTTATTATTATTTATTCAGTAATGTCTGTTTGTCATTTTTTAAGTAACAGTTAGAACCCACTAAGTTAGTGCTGTTGTAGTTAGTGGGATTACAAGGTTAGTGTTTCTAACTTCCAGTGTGTATAAATTGAATTGTATCAATAATGAATGGTAAGCTTTCAAGACAATTCTTTTGAGTTGTTTCCTCTCCGTCTAGTGCCCCAGTTTTGTTCAAATTTTCACTTGGTATCAGAGCCATCACAGCAAACACTTTAATGGCCACCGAGGAAGTTTCTTCTGCTACTCAAGGAAATACTATAGCAAATCAGCAGAACAGTGCATCTGTAATTTCCTCTTCTTTTGGTCATCCTTTGGGAACTGTACTCACTCTGAAGTTGGATGACAAGAACTATTCATTGTGGAGAGGTATGGTACTAGCAGTACTTCGTGGACAAAAGGTGGATGGTTTTGTCTTGGGAACAAGACTACAACCTGATGTATTTGTTGCCCCTACTGATGAAGAAGGAACATCAGACCCTTTGCTGAATCCAGAGTATGAAGAATGGAGGRCTACTGATCAAGCTCTCCTTGGATGGTTATTTGGGTCCATGAYGCCGTTGGTTGCATGTGAAGTTGTTGAACTCAAAACCTCTCGAGAGGTTTGACAAGCTCTTGAGAATCTATTTGGAGCAGCAAGCAAAGCTCGAATGATTCAATTAWGGAAAGTTTTACAAACTACAAAGAAAGGCACGATGAGGATGTCTGAGTACTTGACTTTCATGAAACAAACTTCAGAGAACTTAAAACTTGCAGGTGAGCCAGTCACTCTTAATTATCTGATGTCTTGTGTTGTGTCAGGATTAKAGGCTGAATATATACCGATAGTGTGTCAAATTGAWGGTAAGGACTCTATCAGTTGGCAAGAATTATATGMCACTTTACTTACTTTCGAGAATACACTTATGAGACTAAATGTTGTTAGTYCAAATGATAGTGTGGAAAATCTCAGTGCTAAYTATGCTTATAATAGACAAGAGCAATCTGGTTACAAACAACAGACTCAAKCTCCAGGTAAGTCACCTTCTGGAAATTTTAGAGGAAGAGGCAGAGGAAAAAATTTTAACTTTAGAGGAGGATCCTCCAAACCGACTTGTCAATTATGCGGTAAATATGGTCATACTGCTGCTGTTTGTTTCAAGAGGTTCAACCGTGAGTTTGTAGGATTTAATGCTAATAGTTCTTCCTCGACATCTCAGGATAGTGGAAATCGTAATGCAGCCTATCTTGCAACCCCAGAGATTGTTACTAATCCAAATTGGCTAATTGATAGTGGAGCCACCAACCACATAACAGCAGATCTTGGAAATCTGGGCATTAAGTCTGACTATAATGGTAAGAGCAGACTAACTGTTGGTAATGGAAATCAATTGTTAATATCACATGTTGGACATAATTCTGTACATCTCCAGCATACAAACCACCATTACCCTAGTTTTAAACTAAAAAATATATTACATGTTCCTCAAATTAAAAGAAATTTATTGAGTGTTGCAAAGTTCACTTYTGACAATAATTGTTTTATGGAATTTCACCCTTCTTATTGTTTGGTCAAGGACAAGGAAACAAAAAGGGTTCTATTGCATGGGAGTCTTAAAGATGGACTATATCAACTCAAGCTACCCCTTGGAAATCCAAAGCCCCGTCAACGAAGTGATCAAGTGTCTACCAA
Organism: Momordica charantia; assembly: GCF_001995035.1. The sequence continues at coordinate 134,366 of NW_019104850.1, read as the reverse complement.
CAAAGAGCAGTTAAAGTCTTCCTTTTCTGTCAAAGAGTCAATATCTAAGTCTTCTGTAAATGTGTCTATTGCTTCTGCTAGAGTCAAGGAGTCAGTTTCTAGAATTCAAGTTCCTAAAGTATCTGTAAATACCTTTGTTGCTACTRCATTTCCAAGTCAATGTAATGTTTCTAATGATGTATGGCACCAAAGATTGGGTCATCCATCAGAAAAAGTTATGTCTTCTATTTTYAAAAAAATCAATGTAACTGTTCTTGGTAATGAAAAGTCCAGTTTTTGTGATGCTTGTCAATATGGTAAGTCTCACTTTTTACCTTTCAAAAGTTCAKTCTCTATTACAACTAAACCACTTGAGCTTGTACAATGTGATCTTTGGGGACYGTCACCTATAGTATCTACTTCTGGCTTTAGGTTCTACATTAGTTTTGTAGATGATTATTCTAGACTTACTCATATATTTCCCTTGAAACATAAAGGAGAAGCTTTTCAAGCATTACTCAATACAAAGCCTTAGTAGAAAATAAGTTAGAAAGCAAAATAAAGACACTTCAAAGTGATTGGGGTGGAGAGTTTAGATCTTTCTCTAACTTCTTAAAAGAAAATGGAATTGCTTTTAGACACCCTTGTCCACATACAAGTCAGCAAAATGGCATGGTAGAAAGAAAACATAGGCATATAGTGGAGATGGGGCTCACTTTGCTAGCACAAGCAGCTTTACCTCTTCGTTTCTGGTGGGATGCTTTCTCTTCAGTAGTCTATCTCATAAATAGACTTCCAACATTAGTGATAGTGAATGTATCACCTTTAGAGAAGGCACATTCAAAAATTCCAGATTATTCAACACTTAGAGTGTTTGGGAGTGCTTGTTTTCCTTGTCTTAGACCTTATCAAACTTATAAATTTCAATTTCATAGCACAAAGTGTGTTTTCCTAGGCTATAGTGAAGCTCAGAAAGGTTATAAGTGTTTAAGCTCAAGTGGAAGGTTGTATATTTCTAGACATGTCATCTTCAATGAAAAGGATTTTCCTTTCAAAACAGGTTTCCTTACTACTTCTCTGTCAAAACAGCAGTCTAATGATGCTATAGTTTCTTGGTTTGATTTTCCTACTCAGAATTCATGTGCGTCAGAGTCTTCAAAAACCAAAACAACAATTCAATCCTCCAGTCCAAATTTTCAGTCTATGCCAAGTCCTCTACCAGCGTATTCTTCACAAGCAAACTAACACAGTGAAAGAAGACTTACTGCAATAGAACCATCCTTGCTTCCAATTTCTCAAACAAACAACAACAATTCAATTTGTGAAAACTTACCAACAAACCATCTTGAGAATATACCAATTACCAATTTGCAGCCTGCACATTCTACTGATCTTATAAACACACAAGTCTCTTCTAGCCATCAAATGCAAACAAGGTCCAAAGTGGTATTTTCAAACCCAAAATCAATAGTTTTCTCTCTTATCATGCTAATTGTCATTCTAATGCTTCTGATAATCAAGAACCCAGGTCAGTTAATGAAGCCTTGCAATCAGAAAAATGGAAAGACGCTATGGAAACTGAAATGAAGGCACTGGAAAAGAATAACACTTGGAGTCCAGTACCGTATTCATCTAGTTTCAACCTTGTTGGATGCAAGTGGGTGTTTAAAATCAAACGAAATTCAGATGGAAGCATACAAAAGTATAAAGCAAGGCTTGTGGCTAAAGGATTTCATCAAAATCCAAGTATTGATTTTACTGAAAGTAAAATCTTCAACAATTAGAATTATTTTGACTATAGCTGCAAGTAATGATTGGTGTGTGAGACAACTAGATGTAAACAATGCCTTTTTAAATGGATATCTAGAACAAGCTGTTTATATGGCTCAACCTGATGGGTTCGTAGATCAGAAGAAACCTAGCTATGTGTGCAAGTTTAATAAGGCATTATATGGACTAAAACAAGCTCCAAAAGCTTGGTATGACAGACTGAAAAGTGTATTACTCAAATGGGGATTTAAGAATTCGAAAGCTGATAACTCGTTATTTGTTTATGTTACAGCAAAAGTCAAAGTATATGTTTTGATTTATGTGGATGACATACTAGTGACAGGTGATGATAATGGCATTATAAACCGATTTGTGACTGATTTGAACAAAGAGTTTTCTCTTAAGGACCTAGGTGAGCTTTCATATTTCCTTGGATTTGAGGTTCATAGGAACAACAATGGTTTCTATTTATCTCAAACTAAATATATACTTGATTTGTTGGAAAAGCTTGATATGTCTCACTTGAAATCATGTCCTACTCCAGCAGTCACAAGCAAACAGTTGTCTATTAATGAAGGAGAACCAATGACGGATCCAACCAAATATCGAAGTACTATTGGCRCGTTGCAGTATCTCACACACACTAGACCTGAGATTTCATACATTATTAATAAGCTAAGCCAATTCCTCCAGAAACCAACATTGGTTCATTGGCAAGCAGTAAAAAGGGTGGGTACCTAAAGGGAACTTTATTCTATGGTCTTCACATTCCGAAGTCTGATTTTTTAGATATTRTTGCTTTTTCTGATGCTGACTGGGCTTGTAATGTTGATGATAGAAAATCAATTGCAGCTCACTGTGTATTCTTTGGCAATGGTTTAGTTTCTTGGTCCTTAAAGAAACAACATGTCGTAGCAAGATCTAGTACCGAATCCGAGTATCGTTCTCTTGCTCATACAGCTGCTAAAATTAGTTGGATACAGTCACTACTTGCTGAAATTAATTAGTCTCACACAAAAGTTCTCGTTGTTTGATGTGATAACATTAGTGCCTTATCTCTTGTAGCCAATCCAGTATTTCACTCAAAAAGCAAACACATTCATTTTGTCAGGGATAGAGTACTTGCAAAGAAACTTGATGTTAGATACGTCCCTTCCGCAGACCAGCTAGCAGATGGACTCACCAAACCATTGTCAGAACATAGCTTTACTATGATGAGAAGCAAACTCGGTGTTCTTCCCTCACCTTCTCGTTTGAGGGGATGTTAAGATCTCTCATTAAATGCACCGTTTCTTTTATATGCTGTTATTTGTCTTTTGTACTATTATCTGTATTTTATTATTATTTGTTCAGTAATGTCGGTTTGTCATTTTTTAAGTAACAGTTAGAACCCACTAAGTTAGTGCTGTTGTAGTTAGTGGGATTACAAGGTCAGTGTTTCTAACTTCCAGTGTGTATAAATTTGATTGTATCAATAATGAATAGTAAGCTTTCAAGACAATTCTTTTGAGTTGTTTCCTCTCCGTCTAGTGCTCCAGTTTTGTTCAAATTTTCACTTTGCGTTTACAATTTCACGGTTTATTTTTATTTTCAATTTTCAATTTATAGATTGCCTTTACATATAAGTTATATCTTTACTCTAAATTATTGTACGCATATCTTTTTCTATTCTCTATGACTCATTAATTTTTTTTTAATATTCAAATGTTATTATTTTATATAAATTTAATTTTAATTTTATATTTAAAACCCACGATTTTAGTAGTTTAGTGATGTCTCATCTTAGAAAAATTATTTTTTTGAATTTTGTAGTCTAAATAAGTGAAATATTAATTATCAACTGCTTAATATATAATATTATAATTTACTTTTTCATTTTTTATATCAAACATAAATAGAAATCAATAAAAATATTTTTAAAATTTTAATTATTTTTTAATTAATCGCAAAAAAAACTATAATTCTTATAAATAAAAATTATACTTATTGTTTGTTAACTTGTAAATTGTTTTTACTAAACTCTGTGAAGTCCCTCCTAAACGAAAATGCTGGATCCGCCAATGACAATACTCATAGATATAAAACACACATGAAATTTATAGTCAATAATATAATCAAGAAACAAAAACAATTATAAAAAATAATTTTTTTTTTGTAAATGTAGATATAATTCAACGATTAATTATTTAATCTTCTCTTGAGATCAGAGAGTTCTCTTTACATTTATTGCACTAATAAAAAAAAATAATAAATAAAACTATTACATTTATAACTTCAAAAAAAAAAAGCACCAGCAAAATTAGCTAAAAACTAATATATATGTGTGAATTTGCAACCACATCTCAATTTTGCACAATTTTGCAAGGAGCAAAATTTGGCAAGGCCCTACTTATCGAGAATATAGAAATTTCCCATTTACCCTGAAGTCTCTCCCATTGATATACCTCATGGTCTTAGTTTTTAATATACTATTGATATACCTTATATTCATACCATTTAGTATCTGATATATTATTAGTAATTAATACCTCAAAGTCATATCATTTAGTTTTCGATATACCAATGATATACTTCAAAGTCATATGATTTAGTTCTTAATTTATCATTGATATACCTTATTTAATTACTGAAATATATGTATCTTGATATACCATTGATATATTATTAAGCCTCTAATATATATCATTGATATATCTTATTTAATTACTAATATATATGTTTGATGATATACATGATATACTTCAATGTTGATATGTTACATTTTACTAAAAAAAAATCATTTGGAATTATGGGTGGAAAGTTTAGTTTCACTCAAAATTATAAATTTCATACAATATCATAAAAAAAGATTCCCTAACCAAAATGGAATTGTTTAAAGCATCACTCTTTGAACATTTTTTATCATTCGGAATTAATAGATGTCATTCACAATTTCTAGTATATTTAATTAGGAGGTCTAAATTATGATGAATACCCTAAATTCGATGAAATTTATCGAGAAAATACAATAATTTCTCTCATTAGGAAAACATGTTTCAGGTACCATGAATCAATTGATAGAAGAGACATCACAACAATGTTCAGCATCGGTTTCGAAAACAATGAAATCATGGAAAAATTACAAATTTTATGTACCTTTATATAACACCAATAGATACTTAAGAATACAGAACCAAAAACCTCGTTAACATCAAAGAGAACCACTGTCGACAACACACTACAAGTCAACATACTTCACTGCAGCCGCAATTTTAGTTTTTTGCAACTTCTCGGCCAACGTAAAAAACATCTTAAACACAATATATATTTTGTGTGCGCGGCCAACTCAGTGAAACAAGAAAAAACATTAGGTTTGGGCTTTTAGGTTTTTTTCTTCTTGGCCCAATAAACTTGTTTTTGAATCCACAATTACCCAACAATAGAAAAGGAGCCCATTAATCTAAAAGAAGCTTTAGCATCAGAAGACAAACACTTATGGTTACATGTTATGGAACAAGAGTTAAGTTCTTTAGAAAGAAATAACACCTAGATATTAGTTGATAAACGTCATGGACAAAAGGTTGTAACAAAATAAAGCCTCAAATTACAGGAGAAAGCATACTACGTTACAAAGCAAGGCTTGTTGCTCGAAGAGTTACTCAACAAGCTGGAATAAATTATAACGAGGTTTATTCACTTATTGTAAGACATTCAATCGCTCATTTTAATTGGAGATTGGAGCAAATGTACGTAACTACAACGTTTCTTAATGGTGAACTGGAAGAAACTATATTTTTGAAGCAGCCACCTGGTTTTGAAAAGAAAGGTGAAGAATCAAAAGTCTGCTTGCTAAAGAGATCCATTTATGGCTTTGAAGCAAGTCTCCAAGGTAGTGGAATAAAAGGTTTGATACTTTTATCCTATCAACGGTTTTAAAAGAATTTCATATGATCATCGTGTCTATTTTAAAAGAATATCATGTGTTGTATTAGTACATTTGCTTTTTTATGTAGTTGATTGATAACTCCTTGAAAGAGACTTATTTTAATAGAAATTTGGTTTTACATGAGCATAATTGTGAGGGCTCTTGTTATAATATCGTGGTAATTGATCTCTAATGGAAGAAATATGAGAATCGTCCCTTAGTCATTGCATTTGTATATTTTTAAAAAGATTTAGCTTTGTCCTTCTTGCTTCTTTTGATCTCTCATGCAGGCAATTGTTGGAGTGTCAAAGTTGAAGCAGTTAAGTAGGATAGCTGTGCTAGAACGCATGCGAGGCTGAAGCATCAATTTTGTAGAAACAGCAACAATAACTCGTTTTACGCTTTTACTCATGTCTGTACCTCACAGGTTTTATCTGTTTTTGCCCTCATTTTTAGTGTAGATATGAAAGCAATAAGATGAAAGAACCGAAATCATCAATCCCCAATGGGAATCAATACCAAGGAAGAAAAAGACCACAAAATTGACCAAGAGAGAAGAGTACCCGGATTTTTTGAAGGTGATGCATGACGACAGCGGAGACCCATTGGTTTTGGAAGAAAGTTGAAGGATATCTCCCTGTGCTCTGAACTTTTGTTGAAATGAGTTGTAAGTCTTCCTTTACTATTTTGTATTTCCTATCCATTATGAGATAAACCCATTTTTTGGGGAGGTTGTACTCTTTTGCTGTGGATCATAGCCCATTGAATACCCGGTTCCCCCAGCGGAAGGAGTATACGCACTTGATCGAGTTGTTTTTTCTATTGATTTAGTCCCATAAGTAATAGTAGGGATGACAGCAGAGCTATAGTAAAAGAAGCYGCGGGAAGCAAAGGCACCAATAAATAGCTACATGGGTCGCATAGAAGCTTTAAAAGATATGGGGCCATCCACCGAAGATGGCAGCGGGAAAGACGGGAGCATGAACGAGGTAACTTATGCTGATTGGCACTGGAGAAAGAAAATAGAGGAAAGGAATCGGCTGATGTTGATTCGTATGGCAATGCGGACTCGACTCAGGATGTCACGGGACCCTGAAATCCGCTCCTTAGCTATAACGTTCCAGAGTTATGCAGAACAGACACTAATCGTTCTTGAGATCCGATAGCATGCAACAACTAGTTGTAAGAAAGAGGGGGAGGAGAAAAAGATATATAGAAAAATGTTGTAGTATTGATGTTTTTGCTGTCAAATAGAGTTGTTTTGTCTTTCTTATTCTTTTTAGAATGTTGGCCACCATTCTTGAATTAGTTGCTCTGGTATGTTTGGAAGAATATACGAGGTGCATGTTTGGCTCTATTTAATGTTAGATCTACATTTTTAGTTAGAGCGTGGATGCCTAGGAATAAGATTCACCTAACATTCTTTAGAGACTGTGTTTATTGATTGATCAAACAATAGAAGTTGTGGAAATCATAATCTATGTGTTTCAAAAGGAATCACTTCGATTTGGACCATAGTAGGACGTCGATCCTAGAACATTGGGTGTTAATAGAGAGAAAAAGAACAACCAACCTTCCTCATTCTTCTTTTATTAGTACCTTCAATTCCCTTGTGACTGCATCATTTGTCCTAGCATGGTTTGTTTTCAGCATTTTATTTATAGTTATTTTTATTTGCAGTCTTGTTAATCATTAATTTTAGTTAAAAATCATAATATTGCTATGGTTTGGTACTTTTGTATTCTTGAGTTATTTTGAAGTGTTAATAATAGTCTCTGTGGATACGACCTTGTTTTCTTTGCTACAATCGATTTTAAGCATGCACTTGTGCTTTATTTTTACGGAATTGGGTGAAGATAACAATGATATGCTGCTGATTTCTCAAGATTTTTATAAATTTAAAGGTCAAAACATCTTTTGAAATGTGAGTTTGAGATGAAAGATGTTGGTGTAGTTAGGAAGATCTTAGGAGTAGAAATTCTAATGATCAAACGGAAAGAATTTATTTTTGAAGCAAAATGACTACGTTAGAAAATTGATTCAAAAAAGTTCTCTTACCTCAACATTTTAAATTATCATCAGACCAGTCGCCTAAACTTCATAATAAAAAGGGAGATGGAGTGAGTGTATTATTCTTAAGCAATGGGAAGTATAATGTGCTATATGGTCTGTACTGAAAAAATTCATGGTTCCCCATCCAACTTTGTACTGAAAAAAATTGTGTTTTTCTAAGCAATGAAGAATTGAATAAGACAGTTTACTTTATAGCCTTAAAAGGTAGTTTTAGTTCAAAACAGTAGAATCCAACAAAAAATAGTTGGTATTAAAATGCCTCTACGAGTCATGCAATTGATATCTCCGCTCGTCTCGTTACCTAGATGGTAAAATATGAGTTATTATGAAATTTGTGGATTAACTATAGTTGTTCTATTGATGTTGTAAAGAATGATCATAGGCAGACAACCTCAATAATGGTTAGTCCGCGTGCAAAGACAATCATGGACATGAAAAGTAGCTGTAGTCCTTGGGACCTTATTAATTACACTCGAAAGAACCATGAGATTAATATTAGTTATTACAAAGCTTGGAAAGGAAAATAGAAGGCACTAGAATCAATTATAGGGTCACTCGAAGAGTCGTACACGCTCATTTCGTCGTTTGCATTAAATTTGATTGAGAAAAATCTAGGTAATGTAAATATATTTATTGATACTGTAGTTTTGCTGTATATATGTATATGTACCAAACATTATTATTACCATTTATTTTTTTTTATTGATTCTTCAATTTGATTGTATATGTGTATATTTACCAATAATTATCATATAGGGACGTATACAGCCTATGAGGTCGACGGCATAGGTAGATTCAAATATTTTTTTATCAGTTTGTCTACTTCTATAGAATTATGGAAACACTGCTTTCTGTTATATCCATCGACGACACATATCTAAAAAACAAGTTCCAGGGAACACTACTAACGACTTGCACTTTGGATGGAAATTCTCAAATATACCCTTTAGGTTTTGCTATTGTCGACTCTGAGAATGATCCATCATGGGAATGGTTCTTTCGTAACTTAAAGTCTGCAACTAGAGAACCTAATGACCTAGTGGTAGTGTCCGACCGACACAACAGTATATCGAAAGGAGCTTATAGCGTATATGATGCTGCACATCATGGAATTTTCATCTTTCATTTATTAAAGAATCGCAAACAGTGGCATAAATGCAAATAGATCGATCGATTATTTAATAGGTGTGCGAGGGCATACACAACATTTGATTTCGAATTACATATGAAACATCTGGAACAAGTAGTTCCATCAATAAGGAAGGAGTTGCAAGAAATTGGATATGAAAAATGGGCTCGTGCATTTTCTACTAAGAATCGTCATAGTCTAATGATAACAAATATATCAGAAAGTATCAACTCTACTTTTAGACAAGCTCGTGAGATGCCGATTATTCGTCTTCTTAAACATATAAGAGACCTGATGCAAAGATGGTTTTATGTGCGTAGATCTTTCTATAGCTTTCAACAAATAGACATTACACCATGTGCCACTTATGCTCTACATTCATCCTTAAAAGACAGACGCACGATGGATGTAAGTTTTACATATACTTGTATCATTTTATTTATTGTTCTAAATGTTACATACTAATACTTCAATTGGTCAATATACAGATATACCCGGTGGACCAGTACGTTTACGAGGTCCACAACGGCGATAGATATTTCGATGTAAATATTCTCCATTGTACGTGCAGTTGCAAACAGTAGGACATAGACTTCATTCCAAACTTCATTCCATGCTCCCATGCATGGCTTGCCATAAGTGGTACAGGATTAGAGCTACACTCATTTGTGCCCAAATTCTGCCATGTTTTAACATTATAATTGTTATACTCTGTGAACCTTATTGGTCAGACTCAAAACATATATACATCAATTCAACCAGACAATACAGAGATTCTCTCTCCTAATGTTAAACGATTTGCTGGTAGACCACGATAAAAAGACTTATTACTCCTAGTGAAGCTACTTCCATAGTAAGATGTGACAGATGTCATAAACTAGACCATAATCACAGACGTTACAAAAACCCACCTGCCACTTGAATATGTTTTAAGCTTGCTTTTATATTTTAAGTTTGGATATTTATGTGACAACTATTTTTCTTCAGGGTCATTTATTACTCCAATGCAATATTAACTGTTTTTTTTTTTGTTTTTTTTATATGCCTAACTACCACACCCATTCTGCCCTATCACTATCAAATAATATAGTTTAATTTATATATCTGCATCAATATATATATAAATATTTGCATCAATTTGGTCTATAAACCTAACCACATGAGTTTCCAATACTCGTGTGACTATTATGAGAATATGCTCCCACCAATTCTTTATCATTTTATAATTCATCTACAACAAAACAAAATTAAAAAATCGAAGACTAATAGCCCATAAATCAGAACGATAAGAAAAATATGTGATGTCATCTTAAGTGCCCAGTTCCATAAATCAAAACACAAAAATCTACATAAATCAAACACTAACATCCCAACAAATAGACAAGTCTCACATCTAATATCCATAAATGAGTCAAATGAGAAACATAAATCAAACACTATCAGCCCAACAAATAGGAAAGTCTCACAACAAATATCTATAAATGAGTGAAATGATAAGTAAATGCAAAAATTTGTTCAGTTCTACTTTGCACCGTTGATCTTCCACGTCGTCCCAACCCAGATCCAACTGCACGCCTCCGCTGCGTCGATCTCCAGCCGCGGCACCGTCCCAACCCAGATCCAGCCGCACACCACCTCCACACCGTCGATCTTCCCCATCCACTCGCCTCAGGACGCCGCACGCAGCCGATCAATCTCCCGCAGCAGCTCAACTCCGCGTCCCATTGTTCTCGCGCTGCGTCGCCCGTCCCAACTAAGATCCACCAGTTCCACCGCTGCGCCGCACCTTCCAGTCACTGCACCATCCCCTCCCGTCGTCGTGTCCTTCCGCCCGAACCCAACTCTGGCCCTCCCCGCCGCACCGTCTGAACCAGATTCGGTCGTCCCACCACAAACTAGAACTGGTCGCTGTTGCCCTCCACTCTCATCTGTTTTCGATCGCTTGCCACTTTTTGGAACCTTTTCAATCCAATATCATAAAAATATCTACCAGACAGTTATAGTTCAAGAACTTAATGTGGATAATAGTTTTAGGGGATCACCAAGAGAATCAATGTTTAAAAAAATATGTTAAGATGATTTTGATTTTATTCTTTAAAATCTTAAATTCATGAAAAAAAAATTTAAAAAAAATACAAAACCTACCAGATGAACTATAAATTTAATGAAGATTTAATTCGGATGAAGTTTGAGGGTTGGCTAAATAATCATACCATGTCTGATGTCGATGACATTTGCTAGTGGATCTAGCATGGGTATATGCTCCTTATTACAGAGTCTTTGTCGAGTTTGCAATCGTGCGTCTGCATGTCTTAAATGACAATCACACTTTTGCTTCGTCTGTATATGGAAATATCCACGGGATCTGTATCCATAACTATGCATGTTTAAAAACGTAGATAATAGTTTTAGTAGATCACCGATCTATATAGAATCAATATTTAAAAAATAACTTGAAGATCATTTTGATTTTATTCTTTAAAATCCTAAATTCATACAAAATATATATATATATATACATACAAAACCTAAAAGATGAATTATAAACTTAATGAAGATTTAATTTGAATGAAGTTTGATAGTTTTTGAAATATAGGAGTAAGTACATCTCGAGACTAAATAATCATACCATGTCTTATGTTGAAGACATTTGCTGGTGCGTCTAGCACGAGTATATGCTTCCCATTCAAAGTTTTTAATGAGTTTGCAATCGTACATCTACATGTCTTGGTATATAGAACTATGTACGGGATCTGTATCCACAACTATACAAGAGCTCTAGGGCATATACAACATATGTCATTCGGACTCTGTATATAGAATTATTCCCATTTCCCTTTCTCTATACGAATCTTCTCATTATTCCCTACCTTGAAGAACGCGTCTGCTGGTGCGTCTAGAACGGGTATGTGCTTCCCCTTACAGAATCTATGTCGAGTTTAAAGACTATCACACTCTAACTTCTTCCAGTCTGAAAAATATGATTTTCTCTTTTGGCGGGTGTTGTACTTATAATTCTCATTGTCTTTTCCAATCATCTTCTACATCTTCTACTTCTTTCTCTCAACTGTTAACAATTATATTACTTTAAATATCCTCCAATGTTTGCTTATAAATTTTGCAAATTAAAGCTAAAATGTACAGATTAATATGGGAATCAAATTGCACAAGTCGCACAACCAAAGAACCAAGCTAGGGTAGACAAACGAATGTGACAACAAACGGTTTGGATGACATATTTTGTGGCAGAAAACTATCAAGGAGAAGAAGAAATTCTTCGGTTATTCTATTATTGAGTTGAATTCTTCTTATAATCCGAATGCTTACTAGATGAATTTCGATCACGGAATCAGAGGCTCAATCTGTACAAGTCGTTCTCTGTTCGATTTGTTGATCCCTCCATTTCTTGAGAAACTTGACAATGTTAGATTGACAAAGAATTAGTTGGATTTATTTTGTAATTTAATTAATTTACGGTTATGTAGGTTATGGAGGATTTAATATGATTTTTAATTAGTTTGAAAGATATTCAAATTAGTTTGATTACCATTTAAGTACGTATATATTTTAGGGATTCACAACTAACCAGAATATGTGGCTTGGGTAGGGTAAATATGGAAATTTACCTCTTCCATAATTTTTGAAAATATTGATTTGACCATTTTTTAAAATTAAAAAACCTATGGCCATTTTTCATTAGCGTTTTGCATTCACATCTCCTTCATCACCCATGACCTCATTTTTCACTTTTTTTTTTCCTTAGATTGTTATAAAAGCTCATACTTTTGAATATGGTCGTTTTATATAAATGATGTGAACCGTAACATACAAAAAAAAATTGAATGATGTGATCTAATAGTAAAAATTCTTAAAACAATATTTTTTTGTTTCAAGTGTTATCAAATTTTGAATTTCAAACTTTAAAATGTAAAATTATTTATAAAAAAAATAAAAACTTTGATAAATATATTATCTCGTGTTATAAAATCATTTCATTTTTTTTTGTTAATATTAAAATATGTAAAATATAATATATCATAAATTATATAATATTGTAAAATAATAATTATACAAAATTTATAAGAAAAATGTTAATAAATTAATTAATATTATTTTATATTGAATTAAATATTTAGCTAGTAACTACTCTTAGTTTACAACTATATTAGTAACAGTTTTTTTAAATTGATATTCAATTTCCAAATCTACTACCAAACATATTTGAAAACAATGAAAACAAATTAGACAAATATTTTTTCATTGAATCCCTTATTTTCAAATTTTTGTTTTCAGATCACTAAAAGTATTTATAGCACAAGAAATTTCTTAAATAAGAATTCTAAAATAATCTAACTAGTCAGGATGACAACTTTCAAATTTCGTATCAAAATGCTAGTTCACTTCTAATAAAATTGCCATTCAATCCCTCATTTGAAAATATTTGGAAAAAATAAATGAGTATCAAAATACTCATTAAGCAATTCTCATGTCCAACTTTGAAACTACCATTCAAAACATTCATATACAAAAGTACTAGATTGGAGTTAAAAAAAGTTGTTACAAAGTCGTTACAAAACATTTTATACCACTACTGAAAAAGTTAACGTTTCAAAAACAAGAAAAGTAAAGAATTTTTTTTTTTTTTTTTGAAAAGAACTAAGTGACAATGGCTCATGACTGAAAATAGTGCACCAATCTTAAATCTTGAAGTGAATTTTGTATTATTGATTCACTTGCCATATACAAAAGTTGCAGCCCTTTTATAAAGAAAGACAAAATGCTTTATATTATTGGGCTTTCAAATACAGACATTGGGCCTCTGGGTTTCTATCATTTTATGGGCCTAGTGATTAGCCTTAACAGCCCCTCTCAAGCCAAGGGAGAGGGGAGCGCGAACCTTGAGCTTGTCGGTGAGGTCATGAAAATGGAGAGGTGACAGCGGCTTTGTGAGCAGATCGGCGATTTGGGCAGTCGACGGTAAGTGTTGAACTTGAATCTGTTTTGAAAGTACAAGATCTTTGACAAAGTATATATTAATTTCAACATGCTGTATCCTTGAGTGCAGAATAGGATTCGAGCAGAGATGAACAGAGCTGAGATTGTCACACCACATTATAGGAGGCTGGGAGATGGAAATGCGAAGCTCACGAAACAAGGTCTTCAGCCATACAAGTTCAGGCAGCTAGGGCTAATGCATGGTATTCTGCTTCTGTGCTAGATCTCGAAATAATTGATTACTTTTTCGATCCCCAAGAAATAGGTTTGTCCCCTAAGTAGATACAAAATTCAAAGGTGGATTTCCTGTCATCAGGATCAGATGCACAGTCGGCGTCAGAATATCCTTGTAGAGTCATTAGGGTGGGTTTTGTAAGGAGTAGTCCAGTCGAAAATGACCTTTTAAGATATCTGAGAATCCTCTTTACCATATGCCAGTGAGTTATGGTAGGGGCATGCATAAATTGACATGCTTTGTTGAATGAAAATGACAACTCAGGTCTGGTTAGAGTCACATATTGGAGGGCACCTACTATGCTTCTGTATAAAAAATGGTATGGGAGAGGGTCCCCTTGTCGAGCTGATAGTATAGAACCACTAACCATTGGTGTGGATATTACATTAGCCTCAAATATTTTTGCCCGTTGTAGTAAGTCAGTGATGTATTTTGATTGAGAAAGAAATAAACTATCAGCTGAGGGATAGGATACCTCAATTCCCAAGAAGTAACTCAATTTTCCCAAATCCTTTAATGAGAACTTCTGATTAAGGTATGAATTAGTTGTTGAATTTCAGATGTAGAGCTGCCTGTTAGAACTATGTCATCCTCATAGATTAATATGTAGCAACAAGTATTGTTTTGGACCTGAAGAATAAGGATGGGTCTGCTTTGGAACCAACAAATCCAAGAGAAATCATGAATGAACTAAGTCTTTCAAACCAAGCCCGTGGAGCTTGTTTTAGCCCATAGAGTGTCTTACGAAGTTTGCAGACATGTTGTTTGGCGTGTGGTTGTACAAAACCTATTGGTTGATCCATGAGGACAGTTTCACTTAGGAGACCATGCAAAAATGCATTATTAATGTCTATTTGTCTTAGTGTCCATTCATGTGCTAAAGCCAGAGTTAATAGTACTCTGATTGTTATAGGTTTAACCACGGGGCTACAGGTTTCAAAATAGTCTATGTCTGCAGTCTGATGAGACCCTTTTGCAACTAGGCATGCTTTGTACCTTGATGTAGACCCATCTGTATTCCTTTTTATCTTGAAGACCCATTTGCATCTAACAACTTTCTTATGAGTGGATGGTGGTACTAGCTCCCAGGTTTCATTTTTCATTAGTGCAGAGTACTCTTCCTCCATAGCTTTTCACCAATGACTGTGTTTCATAGCTTCCTTGGCAGAGGTAGGTTTTACTTCCTTGTAGTCAGCTAGATAGATTCGTGGTTTGAAAATTCCATTCTTTGCACAAGTGACCATAGCATGAGTGTTCACAGATGTACTAGCATTAGATATTGAATTGGGTGTAGGTCGTATAGATGAGGAATTTGGTGTAATTGGAACAGTTGTTGGATTCTGGTTAGGGCAGATAGAGGTGGGATCCAGGCTAACTGTTGAAGAATTAGTTGATGGTGTTGAGGATAAGGGAGAACTAGGATTTTGACTAGGTGATGAAGGTAAGGGAGAGTTAGGGTGTGATACTGTTGGATTGGGTACAATAGGAGAGGAAGTGTTGGTTAAAATTGGTGATGGGAAGTAGGTAGAGTTTGGGAAGTAGGTAGAGTTGGGGAAGTAGACTGAGGAATAGGGGATGTAGGTAGAGTAGATAAGGGAGAGAGAATAGGTAGATGATTTTGGACTCCGGTTGAGTTGTTAGGTATAGAGAAAGGAGATTGATGAAATTTGAATGGAAACTCTGTTTCATTAAAGGTGACATGACGTGGTATGTATAAACGACCTATAAAAGAAAGACATTTATAGCCTTTATGGATATTGTTGTACCCAAGAAATATACATGGGGTGGAAAGAGTTTGGAGTTTGTAGGTATTATAGGATCGTATACATGGGAAACAAAGACAACCAAAGGTCTTTAGGAAAGAATAGGATGTTTTTTATGGAAAAGCTTCTCCAGTGGACTAATCCATTTAAGTGTTGGTGATGGGAGTCTATTAATGAGATAGACAGCTGTTGAAAATTCATCTTCCCATAAGTCTATAAGCATTGAGGCTTGAGAGAGTAAGGTTAGGCCCATTTCAACAATGTGACGATGTTTACGTTCTGCAATTCCATTTTGTTGTGAGGTATATGGACAAAATATTCGATGTTCTATTCCATTTGACTTTAGGTATTTAGAAAAGGCTTGGAATTCACCTCCACCATCGGATTGGAAAGTTAGGATAGGAGCATTAAGTCGTTTTTCAATTAAGGTTTTTAATCGTATGAAGGCTAAGAATGCTTGAGATTTATTTTCGAGAAAATAGATCCAAGTATATTTGGTGAAGGCATCAATGATGGTAATATAGTATTTATAGTTATTTCGAGAGCTTTTAAAAGCTGGTCCCCATAGGTCTGAAACTACTAATTGAAGGGGTGCAGTATATATAGTTTGAGAAGAAGAAAAAGGTAGACTGTGACTTTTGCCAATAGGACATGCAGAACAAAAAGAGTGCTTTTTATTAATATGAATTTTGGGGATACAATCATGAAGAACTTTGTTTGTAATTTCAGTAGATGGATGGCCTAACCTCTGATGCCATATATCTATAGGGGAATTACAAGTTGGTGGAATGTAGGATTGAAGAGGGACAATAGTGTGAAGGATATGACTTGGATATGAGAAGCCCTCAGACTCTGGTGACGATGCTGTCAACTTGAATGGATATAGTCCATCACAGAGATTTTCTTGTAGGATAATTCTACCAGACTTTGTTTTCTTTTGTGAATTGGCTAACACTAAGTAGGTTCTTGGTCACAGAAGGAACACGTACAAGATCATGTAATGGAAGATATGATTAGATGGGTAATAAGAGAAGATGAGCCAGAGTGAGTTATAGACAAACCTGCCCCATTAATTGTATGAATCTGTTGTCCATCTGTGAATTCTTTGCTATTTGTGATGTTGGTGATATGATTTATTGCGCCCATGGTTTCAAATTTCGAGCGACACGTCGACATGTCGACGTGTCGAGGTGCTCGACATCGGCATGTTGGGGAAAAATCGTTTTTCCCCCAATGTCGTCGACATGTCGATTCAAATGTCTTTTTTTTTAATTTAGGTTATTTTATTTCCATTCTCTTCTTACTGATCTATAATTTTTCACAACCTCGATGATTGTAATCTTAGTCTGTTCAATGTAACATTCATATTTTAATATAAAAATTTAGTAATAAGTATAACTAACGAGATCCTTATAAATATAAGATTCGGAATTT
>NW_019104850.1:96568-111757 GCF_001995035.1 Momordica charantia | reverse complement strand
ATGAAGCTCGAGTAACGTACTTGAAAAAAGAAGTACAGTACACAAAAAATCTGATGGGCGATCATGAGGTAGAATGGAAGAGAAATGGTTGTTCGTTGATGTCAGATGGGTGGACTGATAAGAGGGATAGGACACTAATCAACTTTTTAGTTCATTCATTTGTTGGAACGTTGTTTATGGAATCCATCGATGCATCTTCATGCATCAAAACTGGAGAAAAGATTTTTCAACTCTTAGATGGCATGGTGGAGAAGATTGGAGAAGAAAACGTTGTCCAAGTTGTGACGGATAATGCCTCAAACTATGTCCTAGCTGGAAAACTTTTAGAAGCCAAGCGACCTCATCTATATTGGACACCATGCGCTGCTCATTGTCTAGATTTAATTTTGGAGGATATTGGAAAGATTGAGCAGGTGAAAAGGTGTCTTAGGAAGGCTGTGGCACTTAGTGGTTCTAAACATGATGAATGAATTTACTAACCAACATGAATTGGTAAGACCAGCAGTGACTCGCTTCGCAACTTCATTTTTAACCCTAGCCAGTATTCACAGAAATAAAGCCAATTTGAGGAAGATGTTTATTTCTAAGAAATGGACCACCTCTAAATGGGCGAAGGACCCGAAGGGGAAGGGAGCAGCTGAAACTGTTATGATGCCATCTTTTTGGAATTCAGTTGTGTATACTTTGAAAGCATCGGGCCCTTTAGTTCGTGTGTTGAGGCTAGTAGATGGTAATAAACCGGCTATGTGTTATATTTACAAAGCTATGGATAGGGCAAAGGAGGCTATTAAGAGTGGTTTTAATGGAACTGAGGCGAAGTATAGACCAATTTGGGAGATTTATGATAAAAGGTGGGATTGCCAACTTCATCGGCCTTTACATGCAGTCAGATATTATTTGAATCCATCTCTTTTCTATGACAACAAAGAGAGAATTATGCAAGATCCTGAGGTCATGGATGGTCCGATCAAAGTTATAGAACGATTAATACCATCTATTGATGATCAAGTTCAATGTTCAATCGAATTAGAATTGTACAATGAAGCAAAAGGCATGTTTTCGAGTAATGTAGCAATAAGGACGAGGGGTGTTAAAACACCAGGTAATGACATTATTTATTACTTTTAGTTTTAAATTTTTAATAGACATTTAAGTTTGAACTACTAAAATTCTAAATCATTTGTTTAATATGTGCACAGCTGCATGGTGGTCTCTTTATGGTGTTAATGCTCCGATTTTACGAAAGTTAACCATGAAAGTCCTTAGTCTAACGTGCAGCGCTTCTGGTTGGGAGCGCAATTGGAGTGTTTTTGAACACGTAAGTGAGAGTAATTTGGTTTTTCCATTGTTAATTGAAGATTGAAAAATCCACTTTTGACTCTACATTCGTTAATAATTCTGTAGACTCATTCCAAAAAGGGGAACAGGTTAGAGCAAAAGCGTCTTAATGACTTGGTTTATATAAAATATAGCCAAGCACTTAAAGAGCGCTACACTCTACAAGACCAACTTGATCCAATTACTTTGGATCATATTGATGAAAGTAATGAATGGTTAATCGGAACACTCGAAGAAGAAGATGGTCAAGAAGAAAATGAGTTGGTCTTTGATGATGACGACCTCACATGGGGAAATGTAGCCGAGGCCAGTGGTGTTAGAGAGCCCATAAGGCAAACTAGAACATATGCAAGATCTAAAGGAAAGTCGCCCGCTACTCCCGCTACTCCCGCTCCCACAACTTCAAGAGTTCGAAAATCAGTGCAAGTGGTGGTTAGTGATGATGATGATGACACCGAAGAAGAAGAATTGGAAAAGGAAGATTGTGAGGACGTCCAAGATGAAGAGAATTTAGATTTAGATGAGGATGATGATGTTTGATTACTTATATTTACTTTTTGTTCTATTTCAGACTCTAGAATTTGGAACTAAACTTATAGAATTTGGTTATTTTATGCATCTTGTTGACCTTTACTATTTTGGTATTGATTTTTTTAAGGTAGTTTATGCACTATATATATAATTTTTACTTATTTATTAAGGTGCGCCTCGCTTCAATCGGGCGTTGTCTTTGTATCGTCTCTCGCCTCAAGTCGATCGAAGGACTCGTCGCCTTGCGGTGCGCCTTGCGCCTCGAAAACACTGCTCCCTCTATAAGCTTTCCAAAGTTTATTGAAAATCCCTTCATCGTGGCATAGACGAGCAACACCCAATCAGGAATGATATGTTAGATCATTCTCGGTAGGCATGTCTGATTCTTCGCAACATACGGCCAAATGGTTAGTGTTACAGAAATATCATCGGGACTAAGATCGAACACACCTCCTTTCCACGTAGTATTACCATATTCGAATGAGGATGTACTGCCGCGTAGAACTCCCTTACCAAGTCGATGGCTACACAACTTACTGGCTTTAACAACTGCATCCATTGTTTTCTTCGGGCTACCGGCTATGCCCGCCACATATCAGAGACCACCGCTAGCTCCAGTCTAAACCTAACCAATCAATAATGCCCCAGACTTTGTCCACCCCTACCGCTTCTTAAGATTAGCTTTGCTCCACTCAGTCTCAAATTCCCACTGTCATCATCTAGATGTGGGCAAACAGGCTAAAGGGCAGATGTCGGGGCGGAAGGTTACCTCCTAGCTGCAGCAACACGAGTCTTGGCTGCTCGGGTCTTTGGTTCATATACAGTGGGTCCTTCTACCTTCTGTTTTCTCACCCTCTTCCTCGATGTTTGATTTCGGCCTCCTCTGGCCTCCAAAGAGCTCCTTGATAGGAACTTGATCAGCTGCCTCTGTGTGTACTGAAGAAAAATGTGCATCTGACTCGAGAGTTGACTTACGATAATATTTTGCGGATCCGAAGGTGAGGAAGAGGCTACTGAACAATCCAGCGAACGAGATGATGTCCTAAAATCTGCTGGCCTCTCTTTGCACCATTATCACCTTCTTTCCATTCGGACTTTTCTCTTTCTCCACACTAGGGGACTCTACTGAATGCTCCCTACCTCGTTCAATCTCATCATCATCAGAACATGGAAACTTGTTTGCCCATGCATGGCTATTGGATTCCACTGGAGCCTTAAGAAACTCATTTTGCACGGGATTTGCAATTGGGGCCAATATATGGCACTAGCTCCCGTAACATTCAATAGTCGGCTTTGTTTACTCTTCGGAATCTCTCTGAATGACATGCACAATCCGATTTATCTCATCTCCCTAAGGCATACCCATAGTCAAAGGGGTTAATAAAAAGTTGGATAGATCATCAGTATCTCTGATACCCGATAGGGTGGCCGGCGGAGTAATAAAATCACCCTCCTGCAGCTGAGATTTATCCACCTCATCCTCTGAACTCTTCGATAATGTTTTTGTTGATATCTCAAAAGGTAATTGTCGTACTACATCTACTTCCTTCGTCGGCGTTCCGGTCGCAGGTGGAATCTGACGTCATTTGAGGAAGATTCTTGCCCAAAAACTACACCCACATTCTCGCTGCTCTGATATCCTCAACGAGTCCCAATTTTGCTCGAATAGATAAATTTTTGGAATATAGAATACCAGCAAGTTTTCTAAGGAGAGGGCAGAGAGAAGGAGAACACGGAGGAGAGAGGCAATAGAAAGAGAGGAGAAAGAGTGAAAAAAAAAATTGAATTTTTCATGTACGAAAGTTTACCAGTTTAATTTTTTAAAATTGGAAGTTTAAGGGCTTTAATTTTTGCAATTGAAGTTTGGAGGTGTAATTGTAACCATCATTGTAATTTTTTCACTTTGTAAAAGTTTTAACAGTTTATTTTTTACAATTTAAAGTTTTGAAGTGTAATTGTAACAACTACTTTAGGGGTGGGTTGTGCAATTTGCCCTTTATTTATTTTATAACCAATATTTCCTTTACATAAAAAGACCTAATTTTACAACATAATAATAATTTTATTCGTAAACAAAAAGAAAGTACACTCCAAACACAAAAGACCGGTCAGGGGTTAAGAGTGAGAGTTGGATATGAAGTGAAAAAAAAAAGACTCAGAGCCCTAAAATTTTGGCTAAATTACAAACGTACCCCTAAACTTGGCTTTTTTTTCAAAAATACCTCTATCCTCTCAAAAGTTTCAATATTACTATTGATCAATTATAAGGATTTCATTTCAAAAATATCCTTTGAGCAAACATCAGTTAATATGTTGAATGAAAGTTGATGTGACCAAATCTGAAATTACGTGACAGTTAACATAGAAGCTTCCTTGGAAAAAGTCGGAAAGAGAGGAAATGTGAAACTATCACGTTTAAAAAGAGGATTAGGGCAAAATTGTGTAGACAATGGAGAAACAAACTTTGTTGACAATGGAGAAAGAAGACTTTTAAGACAAAATTAGGATCTCTATGCCACTTAAAGAGTATTTTTTTAAACATACTAGAAATTCCAAAGGTAGTATTGAAACGTTTACGAAAGGTAAATGGAGGATAAAAGTGGTAAATTGAGGAAAAAGAATTTTGAGGCAAAATTAGAACCTACATGTCACGTAAAGTTCCAAGTTGATTTCCATGTTGTTCCAGATGCTACCACGTCAACTTTCCGTTCAAAATATTAACGGATATTTACTTAAGGAATATTTTTGAAATGTTTGTGAAAGTTGAATGAAGCCGAAATAGTTGAATGGGCCGCCCTATCGCATAAAATCTCAAATATATACCTGACAGCTGAAGAGGACACAATTTTCTGGAGACTAGAAGCAACCGGTTCCTTTTCAACAAGCTCCCTCACCAAAGACCTCACACCTAACAACCCGATCTCTTCTACTATACTCTACGAGGCCATTTGGAAGGACTCTTATCCCAAAAAAGTAAAATTTTTCATTTGGGAATGCAGCCACAAAGCCATAAACGCATTTGATAAGCTACAAAGGAGACTGCCTTACATGTCTATCTCTCCCCATTGGTGCGCAATGTGTAAGACAGAATCTGAGTCACAGACACATTTTTTCATCACATGCCCATTTTCATTTGGTATCTGGAAAAACTTTCTTCAATTGTTTGGATGGTTCACGGCATTACCTTATGATATCCCTCTTCTACTGGAGTACAACTTCAATGGCCATCCTTTTACAAAAGAAAAGGAAATTCTATGGAAGCATTTTGTTAGAGCCCTCTTTTGGATAACTTGGAGAGAAAGAAACAATCGAACTTTCAATGACAAAGACCTCCCCTTTGAAAGGGTTTTTGATTCATTAGTCTTCACAGTTATCACTTGGAGTAAAAGTTCTCCTCTTTTTCACCATTATTCCTACACTTCCCTTTTTTACAATTGGAAATGTTTTATGTAACCCTCTTTGAGTCTTTGTTATCTCTTTTGTAATTTCATATTATCAATGAAATTGTTTCTTTCACAAAAAAAAATGTTTGTGAAAGTTCAAGGGTATTGAAACTTTTGAAAGAATAGAAGGATGTTTTAAACAAAGGAAAAAGTCAAGAGGTATTGTTGTAATTTAGCTTGAAGTTTATATATGAGGGTGAAGATGTCTATCCAGATAAAAACACAAGAGTCTTCATATTTTACAGGGGGCTTTAAGCCTGATATGCTTTATTCCAATTTTATCAACCATAAAAGGTACCAAGCCACCATAATAATGTCCTACATAATGTTCAATAAACTACCAACCAACATCTCATGAAAAAATAATAATAATAATAAATAAATAAATAAATAAAATAAAATAAAATACTACTAACCTACAAAAATTGAGATAAAAATCTTGAAACTCATTCCAAATGACAATTCATTCATTATAACTTATGAGCATGTGCATTCAATTGCTTTGGCAGAGGCAAAGTGCATTGCAGTTAGCAGATAAATGACTTACTTCAGTTTTGATTCGGCGGAAAAATAAGTTAAAACATTTAAGAAGCAACATTAGCAATTTTCATCAAAGTAGGGGGAGTTTTGGTAAGTCCTATTGCAGAAACTGATACAAGTGAATTCCAATAACTGTTTTGGAACAATCAGACAGCTGAATAATTGGACTAACTTTAATGTCAAAAAATGTACCTGGACATAATGGGGTTCATACCATGAATCCTTAATTATAATCTTAAGACATCGAGTTTTTGAGTTTTCTCATCTCGTGCCGAAATGTAGCACAGTAATTTACGAAATAGATCATAACTTGAGATATTCCACTGGACGTACCTGATTGAAGATCTATCTTGAAAACCGGATGACCGTCCCAAGCCAGTCATCAGGAATTTTGCCTCGGATTTTTCCACTTAGGGCTCTCAAGGAGTGATCTGTTGCCGCCTGCATCAAGCTCCACGCATAAGTAATATATAACATCGTATGGTATTCGTCCAAGGACAAAGTACAAAAAGAGTCACCTTTACAATGTAGACTTCAATGCCAAGCTTTGCAATCATTGCCGCCTCGGATATCTTAGTCACCATTCCCCCAGTTGTATCATGGGCAGCTACAGTTATCTCAACTGGTAATCACAAATAAAAACAAAAAATATATACCTGAATTCTGTAGGACAATCCAGCAATTATAGCAAATAAAACCCTGCTGCATCTAATCATCCTATTGTTCCTCTTCCAAATATCATTTGTTCTAGTTACATTAGTTCTTTGATGCCAAGTGTAGAAACTTCTCATTTAGGAGGAGATATTAAAATGATTCTACAAATCAAACTCCCAAGTTTTTGTATAAATGATACTTCACGGAACTAGTCTGAAACTACAGAAATGACAATGCAAATTATTGTAATCTTATACATACTCCCAAAGATTCTGAAAATCCTTATTCTGGTACCAATACATTGCTCATCTATCATATATGATTTAGATATTTCTATAGCTACCATGATTAGATATTTCTATAGCTATTAAAAAAGGTACATGAGGTTGCACCAAAACTTCCAAGGTAAACTATCTCTCATATTGGAAATGTTCAAAATTCAAATAGTCATAAAGCTTTGACTGGGATAACTAGGAATATACAAGAATGGAGGAGATTGATGCTCTAAATAAAGTGGTATTTGAGAAATAACATATTCATCACATAATAAGAAAGTAGTAGAATTTCAGTGGGTGTTTACCATAAAATAAGACACAAAGTTTGGTTAATAGCTAAATGCTTTACCCAAACCTCTGGGATTAATTATCAAAAGACTTCAGCTCCAGTTGTTAAAATTAACTTTTTCATAATTCTTTTTTCTCTCATTGTTAATTTAAATGGGCCATTTTCATCAATTGGCAAAAAAAGGTTTTCTTACTAGTGGAAGAAGCTTCTATGAGCGTGCCACTGAGATACAAAATGTGGAACTCACGAACAACAAAGTCTACATATTAAGCAAATCTCAATATGGTCTTAGATAGTCTCCAAGAGCATAGTTTGGACACCTCGAAAAAGTGGTAACAGGTTATTCATTCAGACCCAAGCAGACCATATAAACACTCTAAGAATAATAAAACTGCAATTTTAATTGTTTAGGTAGATGATATATTATTCTTCAAAGAGATGATGAAGCAGGTTTGGTTGATCTTTAAGAAGCTTAAAGAGAATTTCAAATCAATGCTGTCATCTCCGTAGCACATAATGATAGGAATAAAACAAGCTAACAAATATTATCTCAATCACAATTCCAGACAATATATGCTAACTAATCCCAGATCAGGTTCTGGTTCCAATTATAACGGAAATAAATCAAATCAGAACTATGCTCAAAGAGTAGATAAATCAACCTAAACCTCAAGCAACAAGAACAATAAAATATAGGAAAGAGAAATCGACACCGGATTTATACTGGTTCACCCAATGTGGGCTACGTCCAGTTCTCTGCTACCGTTGCAGGTTCCACTAAATGTCAGGAGAATCTTCAAGAGTTTACAACGCTCTATAATGATTTCTCTCACTTTTCTCTCAAAGAAAAATGCTCACGAATCACTCTTATAAGCTTCTAACATTCTTCAATGGAAACAAAAAAACTTACAGAGCTCACGTTTTTCTTCTCTGTGAAGCCTCACGAAGAAACTCTCGCCAAAACCCTCTCTCTGTAAATTTCTCTCACTTGATTCTCTCTCTAGGGGTTGTTAAAATCGTGGGCGGCAGACACTTACTTTTTAACAAAAGAAAATTGCCAACTTAATGAAGAAGAAATAATGTAATGGGCCTTTTTTTATTTAAGCCCATTAAGCCACCTTCATTCTTTCTTTTAATTTGGCTCCATTCTCAACACATAATCCAATTTTACATGATAAGACAAAGTATATTGAAGTTGATAAATATTTTATATAAAAGAAAAACCAATGTAGGTGTATGTGAGGCCCCCAGTGGTAACGACTTATACAAGAAAGGGTAGGAAAGGGAATTCACCCACTGACCGTTAGAATTCGTGTTGTACGGCTATTGGAGCCTTTTTGGGCTGTGGGGTTTATAGTGTCAGGTAGGAGGTTAGGGAGGTTAGGCTTTATTTTGAATTTTGCTTGTGCAAAAGATTAGGGCAGGAGAGCTTCTCAGTCCTCTCGAATATACTGAGTATTTTGTATGGCCTTAAGGCCTTGTTTGCTGATTTGAATTCCAAAAATGTAAGGGATACCTTACAGTGTCTATGTTTTTCTCATCTTCCAACAAGTTGATGGCTAACTAAGGACTCCCAAGAGGACAATTTGATAAATTGATTGACAAATTGGTCATGGAAGACATCTTTAAATCAGCTTGAGAGAGTGTTGGATTTTAGTTATATAAATATTAGTTGTGTATTAGTTGTTCATATTCATGTTAATAATTATGTCGTATTTATTTCCTATATTTTCCTTTTCCTTTCTCCTATATAAGAGAAATAATATTATTTTACCCTCTCCTTAAAACCTCGTGTACACCCTTATATTATATATATAAATAACTCAAAGGAATGGAAAAGTTCAGGACCCTTTTCTCCCAAATCTACATAGGCTACAACTCCGATAAATAACAATATTGAGGTCAAATGTATCTGCCAGTCTTCAGGTAAGTTAATTTGGTATGTATAACATGTTTTTTCCGTGCTTTGCTTCTTTTTTGACGTAAACATTATTTAGCCAAAAAAAGTTGTCTCATGACTATGCAGTGAAGTGAAAAACAACGTTCAAACCTTCTGTATTACTGTTGTGCATTATAGGTTGTAAAACAGACCAACGACCATCTTCACCCACAACTGCAGTATTAAAGAATTGGTCAGTTCAGGTCTCAAACTTCTGTAGTTTAAAATTACGTCAAGAGGATCTTTTATCATCTTACCAATCTCTCTCAGAAGGACTGCATTAGGTTCTGAAGGAGGACGATCATAAACCCCTAAAACATCTGTCTTCAATCTAAGTTAAGTGGAACACTTGCAAAAGAAATATATATTCCTACACGTAGGATGAGAAAGATAAAACAATTCATAAGAATGTCTGAGTTTGTGGATTTACGGTTAACTGACATATACATGGTATAGCACCACCCTAATCAAATTGGTCATTTATCGAATTATGTTCTACCAGCAACAAAAGACGAAGAGAAGAACCTTGTGATTAGGTTAACTCTACTCTACTGTAAACCATCTCTCTGATGGTGCATTCATAAACAGAACTCAGATTAGTCCACTTATATGCTGTAGCTGTGTCCATGGTATCAGTGCATGAAATTAAATCATCTTGGAAGTCATAAGGATACAAGGAAAACAACATAATCAGGCTTTAGATGCTCTGCAAGATGTCGAATTATTACATCTCCGCTTAATATGGTGCACCCCTTATTAACAAGAAAAAAAAAAGTTAGATAAATTAATAGTCGACCAAATAATGAAAATTTGAAACAGAAGAGAGCAAACCAGGGAATCATCAAAAACGGCATCTCCATGCAGAACCTAAGCAAAAGGTTACAGTCGCAATGTATTAGTTATTTAGATCCAAAATATCAGCCTCTTTCCCAAATCCTTTGTAATTACTTCCCTGTAAGCTAATTTTTCCTTATTTTCTAGTTACCTTTTTATATTGATTAAAAAATAAGGTAGCAATAGTTGATAAATCATGAAATATAAGTTTTTTTTTAATAAGAAACCACGCTTTCATGAAGAAAAATGAAAGAATACAAGGGGTATACAAAAAGATAAGCCCACACAATGAGTCAAACTAAAACAAAAAGGGCTCGAACCTAACATAAATCATGAAATAAAAGTTACTAATTAGTTTCTCTACATGGTATCAAAGCAGTCGTGAAATAAAAGTTACCCATTGTCAAAAGCACCGTCAAGGTGAGTTCAGAGGATCAATCGTGAGGTGATTGACATTTCAAGTGGTTTAGAGGAATCTACGGATTGGGATGTTGATTCATGCCTAACTGGACAAGACGGAAGTTCACTTTGTGGACGTTCGTTTGATCCCTGATAAGTTGGAGGGCCAAGAAAAACCATTATCGCAGGAGAGAGTGAATAGGAGATCCACCACCTAACCAAACAAATGTATAACTGGAGGGTGTATTCCAAAAATGTCCGAGGGAGATAATTGTTATTTGTGATTTTCTTTTTTTCTCATGTTGTAATAATGGTTTCGAATCAAGAAAAAGTTTTTTCACAACTAATAATGTATATTAGTATGTTTTAGTTCATCTACGACCGAAAATCCGAAAATTATAGTTGAACCATGTGCAGGCAAAGTTCTAAAGGCGGGAGAGAATCAGAGATGCACATCTAGATCCAAAGACATTGTATGAGGACAAATCCGATGAGAAATAGTGTTACAGGTTGAATCATGAACATAGGCCACTAAGAGTTCATATGTGAAATAATGTGGATACATCAACTCTTGACCGAGTTAGATTTCAATGTCATAGTTCCAACCAAGATTTGGAGTCACAACCCAAGTTATCCTTCATATTGCATCTAACCCAATATTTCATGAGTGGCCTAAGCATATTGAAGTTGATTCTTGTTTTGTTTGCGAGAAAATACAACAAGATTTAGTGTTTGGATATATGAAGACTAGATAGCAAATAGGGAACATCTTTATGAAAGCTTTAAATAGAGTACAAATAGATTACCTTTGTAACATGTTAGGCATGGTTTTGTTTGTATGCCCTTCCTTTAGGTTCCCTTTAGGTTGGGCTCTTTTTGTTGGGCTGTTTTTTTGTATGTCCTTGTATATTCTTTCATAATTCTCAATGAAAGCTCGATTTCTAATTAATATATATATATATATATATATATATATATGTTAGGTATGATTAACATATATGCTCTAGTTCGAGGGAGAGTGTTGTAGTATGTATTGTTAAATAGGACTTTATTAGTCATTTGTCCCTTATTGTAATTTTACTATTATTAGTTTAGGGCTTCTGTGCATGCCTATATATATGTAACTTTAGTGTATAGGATGGTACAACATATTCTCCGGTTCTCCCATATTTTTTCTCACATCATCATAACAAAAACAAATCCAGGTTAAAGAAAAGAGATCTCTGGTATTTAATGATATAATCTCTTTTGAAAGCATCAAATTGAATCAAGTACTTGAAACAATAAGAAAAAATGGTATTTTATTTCATCAATGGAATTGTTTCTGATAAAAAGAAAGAATGAGAAAGAATTATAAGAAACAATCAACAACATAAATGTATCGTTAATTATGGAACACCAATGCTAAAATATAAACCTTACAGGAACAAATCCAAAGTTAATAGCTTTAGAAACTCCATGTAAATCAACTGCAGCTATCTGGAGCAAAAAAAAAAAACATTCAACAATAAATTGAATGACAAACAAAGGAATAATTAAAAGAAGGAGAAAGGTTGAAAAAATAAGTTTCAAGAATACAGTCTTCTAAAATGGATCTAACATTTCTTTCACAAGTGGACCATCCACATGAAAATGGAGACATTCCAACAGATGGAATACCCTCTGCAAAGAAAACCCAAACAAGGTTCACAAAAATATTTGACTTAACTTCCCTGTGTGGGGTTGAGTTAAACATACAGATAATGGTGTAATTTAAAACAAACTAATCAAACTTATTCTGTTTAATGAAATTGGTTTCCTTGGCAAATAAATAAATATATATAAACACATATATTTGCACACATGCGCATGTGTGTGTAATCTATGTCCAATAACCCACAAAACCTTTCAAATTTTATTTAATTAAATCATTGGTTCCACGTCTGTTATGTTCCTCCTGTTGGGCCCTACCTCACGTGCAAGTCTACCATCCAAAAGCCCATTAGGGTTCGTTGGAAAAAAATTAAATCGAAGAAAAAATGGAAAAAGACGAAGTAGAAGGAGGAGGAAGTGGTGGCGTGCCGCACAAGGATGAAAGAAAAAAGTGCCTAAATACTTGATGCCAAGACAAAAGGAAAGGAGACTAGTTTGCTTTTTCCAACAGAATGAAGAGGAGACCGTCTAATTGTCTTTGCCAAGGCATATCATTTCTTTTGTGCAGTTCGGTTTGAGTCGTCTTCTTCAATGAGATATCTCTCTATGCTTTATTCAGTTCCACTTTTCTGTATATGAAGGGAATTTCATATTACAATAGTTGTTAGGATTATTGTCTGATGTATTATTGATTGTCATTATATTCTCTACTCGCAACTTGGAAAGAAAGTTGTATACCCCACTATTTCGATGGTGGAAGATTTTTGGAATTGTTCAGTAACATTTTTCTTTTTTCCTATTTTCCTATGTGCTTAAACTCACTAACTACACGTTTAAAGACTTCCTTCATTGAAAAATTTTCACTCCATTTAAGAGAGAGTCATCAAAGCCAAAAAATAAGTCCAAAGATGATTGATGACTTTTGGACAGGCAAGTCATAGTATATATCAATGGGTAGTGGGTTAATGATAGCGTATACTATCACATTGTCAACGAGATATCGACACACTCTTCTTATGGAAGATGTTGGAGGTTAGGTATGCAGAAGGAAAACAGCAGGCAACAAAACTTGTTTGACACAAAATAAATTTGAAAAATAAGAGTCCAATTGCAAAGCATTTAAATGAAATGCAAAGCATTGTGAACCAGTTGTCTAAAATGCAAATGAACTTTGTTATGGGCTGAAACTCAACAAGACACGTGGGCAAATCCCTAGATGCCACGAGGAGTATGAGCCCACTCCAAACTCGATAGGCAACTGCAGGAAAGTGTGCGTGCCCCAAAGATGGACAGTCTAACTCGTCTACTTTCCTCGGGCAGAATTCAACCGATGAAAGATCCACTAGCATTGAGCGAGGGTATGATCTCGCATGTCCAAGTAAGAGTAGACTAGTGATTTCGAGGTGCACTTGGGCACAAGGCAAGGCGATTTCGCCCAGGTGCGCCTTGCAAGGTGCCCAGGCGAGAACCTTCAACCGAGCGCTCGCCTCGGTTCACCTTTGTGCTCCTCTCACCTCGTTTTTTTTTTAAATAGTTTTAGAAACTATTCTATTTCTCTCTACCTCACAAAAGAAATACCCAAACCCTAATTTCTCAATCTCTGCCTCTCGACTTTCACCCTCAACTCACCCACCTGCGGTCTCTGACCATCGTCGTCGCCACCGCCTCCTCCTTCGACTTCACTCTTGCTCGAAGGTTTCTTTCTTTTCTTTTTTTTATTCTTTTATCTCATGTATTCCTTTTCTTCTCTTTCATTTCACACCAATGCCAATGGTGGTTAGTGATGATGATGACACCGAAGAAGAAGAATTAGAAAAAGAAAGATTGTAAGGATGTTCAAGATGGAGAGAATTTAAATTTAGATGAGTCTGAGTATTTCTTAATGTTGCTTGTCTTGGGAACTAATAGAATTTGATTGTTTTATGTATCTTGTTGACATTTACTATGACACTATTTTGGTATTGATTTTTTAAACTATGTTTACTATATAAATTTATGCACTATATATATAATTTTTATTTATTTATTAAGGTGCGCCTCGCATCAGTCGGGCGTCGCCTTTTTATCACCTCTCGCCTCAAGGCGATCAAAGGGCTTGTCACCTTGAAGTGCGTCTTGCGCCTCAAAAACACTGGAGTAGACTAAGAACACTCTAACCGATTGTACGGCCTCGATTTATCAGAGCATGTTCTAACTTAAGCTTTGGAGTACATTCAGCAGAGCACCATACACTTGCTCTCCTCTTAACTCTCCCAACCCAAGTTCTAACTTAAGTTTTGGAGTACAATCAGCAGAGCACCACACCAGTGTTGAGTTCGATTTTGCAGATTACGCGCACACAAAGGAGACAACTACGTCACCATTCGCCGGCCACAGCAGTATACTGGATTCCGGCATCAACAAACTTAGAAAATGAACTTCAGGCATTATTGCTCCTCAGTTCTTTATCAAACAATTATAAACATTGGAAAAGTAATTGCTCATCTTATGGAAGATTCACTAGGACTATAATCAAGATAAATAGTCTACTGAATGAATAGGTGAGAAGGAAGACAGAAAATCCTTCAACATGCCAGAAGCTTGGTCAGAAAAACTGGGAGAGAAGCCAAAGCTACAAGGAATCTTGGATAGTTTTGTTCATTAGTATATTAGTCTTTCGTTGCTACCCTTATGTAATTTTTCATTTCTTCAATGAAAAAATTTGTTTCCTTTTCAAAAAAGAAGGAAAAAGGAAAGTTTTGGAAAGGTTTTTGCCCAAAGTGTGAGTACCTGTGTTTTATGCCTTGCTTCCTTTCTTCAAACATAGTATCCTTATGTGTGAGTAAGCCTAACTAAGATACTCTTATGTAATTTTTCATTTCTTCCATGAAGAAATTCGTTTCCTTTTCAAGAAGAAGAAGAAGAAGAAAAGAAAGGTTTGGAAAGGTTTTTGCCCAGAGAGTGAGTACTTGTGTTTTATGTCTTTCTTCCTTTCTTCATTACGTTTGAGTAGGCTAACTTAGATAACATCTAAATGCTACCGGGGAGAATATTTTGAGTTAAAAGATTCAACCTTGTGAAGGAGAAAATGGGTGACATGGCAATAAATATGTAGCACTAATATTTCCAAGCAACACGATTGAGCCCTATTGCTTCCTATCCTTATGTGCCACTTGTCCCCACATGCACGCACTTGTCTCAAGCATGTATCCGTGTTTTCTCTGGCCACACCACACTACCATGCTGCCCTCTCTTGACAGCATGCACAATGTAGTAGTCTTAAACTACCTCCTAGCTGTGCTCTTGTCGTTTTTTCTTTCCTTTTTTTTCTTTTTT
>NW_019104850.1:62850-82910 GCF_001995035.1 Momordica charantia | reverse complement strand
GGGAAAACAAGGCAAAACCCTTAAGTAAGTAAGTAAGTATATATATAATATTTTTTTTATTTAGCAGTGGTTCGGTTCGGTTCGGGTTGAATCGACCAGAAAATTTACTAAATCGAGAACCGAACCGAATTCGGTTCTAGAAAAAACTAATCCAACCCAACCTGATTTTTTTTCAACCCAACCCATGGGTTGGGTTGGGTTGTCGAGTTTTTTGAACACCCCTACTTGCACTATATTTCCTAGTTGTGAGGGAATCGAACATATAGCACCAAACATTGCTTCTTCTTGAGTGATATTTGTCTAGTGATTGATAAATATCAACTCATGTATTCGGGATCGCAAGTACCATCATCGTCTACCGAGGATTGACCATAATAAAATCTCTACACATGTGCCACCTCACCAAATAAGGTGCAGTTTGGTCTTGCCATGTGCTATCCCGAATGTCTACGTCATGTATCCTCGATTCCCAGTTGGGCACTTCTAGGATTGCTTGTTTGATACAAAATTATCTTGTAACTTTATTTGGCTTATGCCACTCAGCTATATGAAAGCATATGAGTGGACTTACTGTACACCATATGTCATGTTCATTGGTATAGTAGTCAGGTAAGCTTGCAAATTGCTTATTATATGCAGATCATCTGAAATGATAATGTAAAAATGTGTTTAATTGTCAATCAACATATATTTATAATTTTAAACATTTAAACATGTACCGAGCCTAGTGACAAGAGGTCCAACATGTATCTATGTTGGATAATGGTCTCGTTCCGTGTTTCTTATTTCTCATTTCCTGTTTCCTGTTTATTGTTTCTAATTTTGTTAGAACTAGAAACAGAAATGCGTTTGGTAACCATTTATGTTTCTTGTTTCTTGCAAAAAAGAAATAAAAACAAAAACATGTTTCATAACTATTCCTTATTCCTTGTTTTTTTTAGTAAACACTTTGTGGGTTTGAGATTCGAACGCATGACCTCTTGACCAATGATATATATGTTAATTAAATTTGGCGTAATTTTATTTTAGTTAAAATAATTATCTTTTTAGAACATAGTTAAAATAAAATTTAGTAGATGTAATATAAAAATATATAATATATGCT
The DNA here is from genome assembly GCF_001995035.1 of Momordica charantia. The sequence goes on along the minus strand of NW_019104850.1, from coordinate 81,805 downwards.
TGAAGAATATAATTCATTAAAGAAAAATATAATTCACAATATAAATTTATTTGATATAAAAGTATACATTATTAGTTTTAAAGAAAGAATAAATTTTCAAGTTATTTTTAATTTAATAAATAGAAAATATTATTTTTATTCAAAAAAATATAATAGTCTAAATAAAGAATAAATGTTCAAATTATTTTTAATTTAATAAATAGACAATATATTTTTTGTTTTAAAAAGTATTATAACCTAAATATAGAATAAATTTCAAATTATTTTTATTTTTTAATTTTTTTGACCAAATTTATTTTTAATTTAATAAATAGAAAATTTTCAAATTATTTTTAATTTAATAAATAGAAAATATAGTTTTTGTTTAACAAAATATAAAAACCTAAATAAAGAATAAATGTTCACATTATTTCTAATTAATAAATAGAAAATATAATTTTTGTTTTAAAAGATATTATAACCTAAATAAAGAATAAATTTCAAATTCATTTTAATTTAACAAATAAAAAATATATAAAAAAAATTAAGATTCTGGTAGGATTAAACTTTGGCCTGAGAGAAGGAAGAAATTCAGGTGTAGGTGAGTGTCAACAGACCAAATAAATATTTTATTAACCAAAGTACAATGTATATTATTTAGACTAAACATGCTGCTAAACAATAAAATAAAGAAAAACGGAAATAGCAAAAATACGAAACTACTTTTTAGAATTTCTAAAATTTGACCCATTTTTTAGAAACGTTTCTCAAAATTTAGAAATGCGAAACAAGATGGGTTACCAAACAAGCCTGTTTCTCAAAAAAATGAGAAATAGGAAACAAGAACGTTGTCAAACGAGCCCATGGCACAAAATTGATCCCTTCATCTACAATAATATTATAGGTTAACATTAGTTTATGATATCAGTACAATAAGTAACTGTGTAAAATAATTCAATAGTTACATTGACACATCGGACAGCTAATGGTCGACGCACCAGCTTGTGATTTGAGATGTGACGAAGTTATGGAACCATCGTTTGAAACCGATTCCTAGCCCATGAAAAAGTATAATTGGACCAGCAATGTCATATGAGTAAAAGCGACATGTTTTGCACAAATTTCGATACAACCATGCTAAGCATGTTCCACCCCAACTGAAACGTCCAACTACCTCAAAATCCGACAGCAGTGGGAGAATCATCAAGTGCACCAAGTTGTTAGATTTATCGACAAAGATGCTACTACGATAAGCTACATATAATACAGGCACAAGTGTATCTGACAATGATTTCTTCATATATATCATCATCCAAGTTACGAAATTGAGAAGATAGCCAAGACAAACCCAGCTTAGAGCCTCTGATGTGCCGATCATCTGGAGTCACCCCCAGTAATGATTGGCAGGTGTCTTTCTAGTCATAATCAATGGGTCTAGTAAAGGGCTCACTATTTACTGGTAATCCAAGCTGCACCGCTACATTAAGTAGAGTGATAGTACACTCTCCATTTGGCATGTGAAATATATGCATCTCCAGCCTCCACCATTCTACAAGTGCGGTTGTCAAATTTCAATCTAATTGGATGAATCACAATCTGGCAAATTCGTAAAACACAGAAGCACGTAATATGGCTCAATCAAAGGATGTAGTGAGATGGAGCGATCAAATACTGCCTCACTCCTCATTACACTGACCTTACCAAACTAATTTTGATCGATATCGAGCTTAGGAATACAACACGGATCGATAGTAAGACCTGGATCTAACTTCGTAATCTAATACCATAAAGCATTATAGTTGGAAATTTAAATCAAAATAATGTTTGAGTAAACAAGATTCATCATATGTTTAAAAAATATCAAATTACAATTATATAAAATTATAACTAAATAAGAAATTACATCAAAATGTGATTACAACTAAATATGATTACATAACCTGCATCTTTGTTGGACACTTGGTTCTCCAATCCATCTCATTATAAATACGTGAACTTCTTGGTCTTTCAAGTAGCTCAATAAATTTGGATCCGCGGTATAGGCATGTTTGGATGGAGGATCCAATAATCTTTATATGAGATAGACTCAAATGGGGAAGTCTAACACTCAGCACACCTTGAAAGCTTGTAACAATCCTCAATATAATATCCGTAATTAAAATTTAGGTGTGAACAAACTTTCATGAAATGAGAACATGACATTGCATATGATTGTTACTTGTTGCATGGACATGGGCGTTCTTCAGTAGTTAATATCACTATTTGTATGTTCCCTCTTTTTGAATTGTAATAATTGACACGACCTAACCTAGGGCACCTTATCCACCTAGGATGTGACGTGCCGACAATAGATTCAGACTAACTTTAAGAAACCATTGTCTACTAACATGAACACTACTAACATTTGGAAATCAATAGATGGCTACAAAAATTTTGCCTATAAGAATAATAAATAAAAAATTAGCAAGGTACCCGCTGAACACTGGAAAAAACACACCTGAAAGGAATATACACTTCAAAACACCTAATTTCCAAACTACCACAAGTGTGCCTCACGACACACCAACCAAGTTATAATTCAAAAGAAATCTTAACAAAAAATGGCACATCACAAAAATCACTACAGTATGTCTATGGCTTAGTTTACAATTCACCATAACTCTCAAAATTTTGATAACGTCATTGAAGATATGCTAGCCAAAATTAGGTACAACATAACTCTAAATAAAGTAATGCATCTCCACTACATGGACATACAAAACGACATTAGATCTAGGTAAGGAACTCGGTGGCGATATTGATCACAGTAGGTTTTTGAAACTCAGGTGCCTGGTAGAATGGAAAAAAAAAACAGGAGAAAATGGTGTGCTGACAACTCTAGTGGTAGAATATTAAGCAGGAACCGAGCACCATATTTAAATGAAAATATGTATATATAACAACACATTTTTTACTTAAAGCACTTGTTACGTACATGTTGTAGCAAGCAGCTTGAAATACATATATCAATTTTAAATTCATGTAAAAAAAATGATTTAAGCTATAATATGAGTGTAGTACTCCTCATCATCTTCGTGCCCAAACTAGTCATGCTGGCATAGAGTAACATTAATACACACAGTAGAGTAACTAGTCATACTATACACGAAAGATCTTAACGGGTATAGTAGAGAAAACTGGTCATACTATGCGTGAACTTTACTCCCACACATAGCAGAACAATTGGTCATACTACATACCAAGAGATTTCAAGGTGTGTAGTAGAGCAATTATGGTCTTACTATGTATCACTAATCTCAAGATACACAGCAGAGAAAATCCTGGTCTTGCTATGTATCAATAATCTCAAGATACACAACAGAGCAAATCTTGGTCTTGCTATGTATTAATAATCTCAAGATACATAACAGAGCAAACTAGTCATACAACACGTCTAGAACACCCCCAAACGCGAAGCAGAGCAATCCATTCATACATATACTATGGGTACATTAGATCTAATAGAATTATTTTGCTGTATCCATACTAATATCAATCCAACCCATTTCATGAATAAAATGTGACCAATTAACCAACCAACAAAACTACTTGTTACAAATAACATCTTGTTGTTGCATCGAAACATAGAAATGTTGACTAATCTGACTAACATTGAACTTGGTAAAATGAAATGGTTGAATAAATTTGAATGCTAAGATTACGTATTGAGTTTCTGGTAGTAGATCTATAATCAAAAAAGTGTTTGTGATTGTTCCAGAAGAAATGAAACAAAAGATACGGTAGAGCTAGGACAGTTATTGTATGAGGTCTACCCAATGCTAGATGCAGAGGTGCATAATAGATCGATATGAACATCATGAGCTGTCCCGTAATAAAACCTGTTGTTGCTAATACTTTCTTCTCGGTTCCTTCTTCCATAACCCGAGCTTGGAGAAGGAAGAGATAAGAGGGCCCTATGGAGAATGTGGTCAGAAATCCATAATAGAGTCCGACCACAACGACTGAATTGATTATCTTCATGCACAAGGATACTAGATTACCTAGTATAAAAGATTTTAAAATCATCACAAACCTCCCTTTTTCTTTTCTATTGCAATTTCTGGATTATTATATGATGATTTTTTTAACTTTCCATATATATAGAAATAGAAACAGATAAACTAGAAACGACATCTCTTATCTTAATGACACCACAAGGATATTAAATGAATGAAATTGGGATATGGATGGAATATAATGAAATAGAGCCACTTTGAGGTTCTCTATGAAATGAGACATGTACATATGTGCAGTGGAAATCACTATGGATATACAATCTAGTCCTTGGAATTGATTTCCACCATGACACTCATATTCACAACAACACTATAACCACGATTGTTCTAATGTCATCAACTTGCAATCTGATGTCATAGCAACAATTCATTAAAATCAATCGCTATTCTTTATTCTATTGAATCAACCGCTTTACCACTATCATAATTTCAAATTTTCGAATAATTGTAAAGTGTCAAACATAACTTGAACTTTGTCAATTATGCTAAATCCATAAGTTGCTAAATTTAACTCTTAATAGACCCAACCAATGGTAAACTATGTCATAGTAACTCAATTCGTTCATGAATATAAATACCTTGATTTTCCATAGTACTAAAATCATAAGTTCAACTAAGTAATTACAATTCGCCTCTTCATACTCCAGAATTTCTCTGCTTGGAAGAATAGAATAATTCACTTAATAAACATAAATTCTTGTCATCTCCCTAATGTGTGAAACTCTCTCCTTTGCATAAATCATGAACCATTCTAGATTCTATAACTCAAATTCACATTTATCACCATAATGAAAATATTTCATAAAGTAACTGTTGAGTGTGTTGTCCTAAACTCGTAGTTTGTATTTATGTAAAAACAAATGTATATTCAATAAAGTTTTATTCAATAAATTTGTTGTTGAATTCATAGCATTGCATTGTCCAAAATTCAATAAACTAAACATCCAAGGTTATTATCATGTAACCGGGACAATATATATATTGGGTATATATTTGATATACTGGGTATATATTTGATATACCCCTGATATACTAGGTATATATTTGATATACTCCTGATATACTAATTATTATTTGATATACCCCTATATACGAGTGGATAATGTCCCGTGAATAACGTAAAGGGTCTATAGTATATGGATAAGGTTGGGTACCTTATCCTGACAACACTATGGATACGGCCCACTTTGTAAATGTTACAGACTACTCGATCCAGGTTGTTCGTGTGGAGACATGCGAGTGGGGGTATCCTATACAATGAATTTGTATAAGACCGGACCACGAAATAGCCAATCTTTAGATGTAACGCCGTTGACTGCTGTTTCATAGGATGACGAGACAACTCATTCTCAATCCTGAGTGAGTTATGGACTCCTGCCTGTAAGGGATCGTCCTTTGATTTGTATGGGTGAGAGTGGCCCGAGTCGCTGACTCAATATTCCTACCATTTTGGGGACGAGACCAAGTGGGAAGCTGGGAACATAACTTCACAAGATGGAATTCACTCCTCCCCGACTTTAGGGAGTAGATGGGTGTTCTCTTAAATGCTGACTTCGGGACTTGAACAAAGGGCCTCACCCTCTCACTGGCCCGAAAGGAACTTCCAGTTACTAGTCGGACCATAACCGGGTTGTTCATTAGAGGAGCAGTGATATTTAAGGAGTAAAATGTAACTCTGGGGTAAAACGGTAATTTGACCCAGCTTGAGTTACGAGCACTGTCATTAATGGTCGTATATCTATGGACACGAAAACATCCTACAGTGAGAATAATGCAACTGCGGGTCTTTAGTGGAGTGACCCGTAGTTAACGAATGTTGATTAACTCGGTCAATGAGTTTGTCTGATTAATCTCGCATCGTTGGAGCTTCTGATCTGTAGGTTCATTAGGTCCCCTTGCTAGCTCATAACGGGTAAAACGAGGATCAATTCCTTGGAAAATTTTGAAATGTTCAAATTGCTCAAGGGATTATATGTATATTGATACATTATAATATATAGTTAATTCTAATTGAAACTATATATTATGAGAGACATTATTTGAATAAGATTCAAATAAAAATTAATATGAATAAGATTTATATTAAAACTATAGGTTAAAAATAATGTGCATAAGATGTACATTATGACTATAGGTTATAAGAGAAAAATGTTATAGAATATGATTCTATTTTTGTAATAAATAATTAATTGTTAATTATTTATTTGATATATATATATATATTAATTAATTGTTAATTAGATTAATAATTAATTAATATGATTAATTAATTAATTATATATATATATATTAATTATTATTAATATTAATATTAATATTAATTAAATTAAATAAAAAAGAAAAAGCCAAAAAGAAAACTACCTTTCCCCCCAAATACGTAGGGGAGTGGTGATGCGGTGATGTAGGTAGTTATCCCACATCACCTTGTTGGGTTTTTCTTAAGCAGAACTGTTCTGCTTGTTTTTTTATGAAGTTCCTCCTGCATCTCTCTCAAGTAGTGTGCTCTCTCAATCTCCCTTGCAACTTAGTTCCAAAATTGAACGTTCCCACAAGCGGGATCTTGAGACCCAAGAGGATAGCACGGAAGACTCTTTTTGTGGTGTTTAGGCAGTGATTAACTTGAAGAACGATTCTTCAAAGGTAAAGAAATAACCTTTCCCCTGTATTTTCATCTTTGCACTTGTTTGATTTTGTTTCTAAAAAATTCATGAATGATGATCCGCTTCCGCTCCAGGATTCACATCCCATCAGTAACCACTCCCAGGCCTATTGGCATGAGGAGTTAGGGTTGTAAGTCGTTTCGATCTCTACTTCACCGACCCTCAAAACGTTGCCTATTAAACTCCTAGATCCAGTTTCCGGCGTTATGATCCACGTTTTTCCGACCACTTTTTGGATCCTTGTCTCTTCCCCTTTCCTTTCTTCTTCTTCTCCCGTAACCTTCCTTTCTTACTCGTCGTTTCCTTTTTTTTTTTGTTTTGTCTTTTTCTCTCTCCCTTATCTTGTGTTCTCTCTCTTTCTTATCTTCTTTTCTCTCTCTTACTCCCCACCCATCACGTTTTTTTCTTTCTTTCAATTTTTTATTTTTTTTCTTTAGATTTTCCATCATCGTTATCATTTCTTCCTTTTTCTTAAATAAAATATCTAGTTGACCACATTTTTATTTAAATAAAACTTTATAACAAAGGAAGGGTATTATAATAATGAACCTCTGTTTTTACCTGAAACACACCAACGACTTGATCATAATTGACTACAGTTTGTTTGGAAGATCTCGTTGCTCATTTAACAAGCTTATCGTAAGCATACATGTTCTGCTTGATAATGTATGTTTACAACATTTACACAATAAACAACATTAAATATCAAACAAAATAATATCTTGTGTATTTTTCATTTCTACTTAAAGAATCCCTTGTCTCATTCCATCGCTTCTCAAAATATTTTACGCATCTATAGAATGTAATTTCCACTAATGAAGTGATGGGTAACATACAAGCTCCTTTAATCACCCCAATGCACTCTAAAATATTGGTCGTCATCCACACCCATATCTAAACCCGTCATCATGCGATCGGGTCCACTTCTCAATCCCAAAGTTGCGAAAGAAATTCATACAAGAGCTATTTAGTAATTTAATATTTTCAATAGATTTGTTATACTTACAAATTTGGAATTGAGAACCAGCATGGTAGACCAAATCTTTAAATTGCTTACACTTGTATTTTTTTTTTTTTTTTGAAGTTTAGCAACATGTCGTAAGCAAAATCTGTGCAATTTAGGTCCGATCCAACTATTATCTGAATTATTAACAAGAGAGATAATATCCCTATATCGGTAAAAAATCAAACATATCTCTTCATGCGTAACAACTTTTAGTTTTTTAAACATCATCTCTAGGTCTCACGAGTCTCTTTGTCTATAATGGCACAAGCAAGTGGTAGCAAATGTCCATTTGAATCGACTCATGTTGAAATCAATAGCTTCCTCTTATACTTTCCATATAGGTGAGTATCGTCTATTTGAAGTACGGGTTGAAACTTTTGAAAAGATGCAATATAATGATCGAATGACCAAAATACTGAATGAAGAATGACATGACCTGGCTTATAATCCCTGATTTTCCATTCGACAATTGTTCCTAGATTAGTGTATTTCGTCATATACATCCACTTTGGCAAAAGTTGATATGATTCATCCCAATCACCAAAAACACGAGCCAAAGCCTTTGTTTTTTCTTCCCAAACCCTCATATAAGGAACATGATATCCAAAAATTTTCTTGATTAAATTTTGAATTGTCAAAAAACTTATAGATGGCTTAGGTGTTACTGCATCACAAAGTTCTCTACTTACCATATTCAAATCCAATTGAGAATGGCTCTGATTCACACGAAGTCGTCATTTGCATCCATCTTGCCACTCGTTACATCTAATTACGCATTTAGATGATGTCGACTCTACAACTTCATAAAGGTGGTGACCTTAACAGTAAAATATTTCATAATATGTTGCATGGTTTCTTTATCGTTACACCTAAACCCCTGGTACAATAGATCATTTTCAACAGTCATTGATTGAATAATAGAGTCCTGTTCTACAATACTATTAACCATGTCAATGTTTATGTTATTTAATGTTTCTAAAGGGATATCATGTTCACATTGGAGGTATAATTATCAAACTCATCATCTATTACTATCCTGAATTCTATAAACCTATTCTCTATAGTTAAATACATATCCTCATCTAAATTAGTCCTTGGAGGCACAACTAACTCATGTTCGGGATTAAGGCATTGATTTTGGTCTAGACATTGGCTAAGTGTTTCATTGACCAATGGGACATTCATCATATTCCTAACCATTCACATATAATTCCACTCTATGTAGAGATAACAGTGCATTTTTTTTAGGAAGATGACAATGCAATTCAGAACATTAAATTCAATGCATGATGATTATCTAATGGAATGAGAATGAAGTTAATTGATCCCTTTGGTTTTTGATTAGGATGTCTGTACACACAAGCTATAATTCATTCCTACTCATATCTACCTTGAGTGACACTCCAACCATTTGAACAAAATGTTCAAACTCAATATCACTATACACAGTAAAACCTCCACATCGCGATCAATCATACTCAACTCCATTTACACCATCAATAATATATTCATTCATATACAATACAATTTCCAAACATTTAGCTGCCATTTAGATCCTAAATTAAAAACAAGATTTCAATTAAGTTGTTAATTAAATCTAACTACACTAATCAAATAAACTAATTTAAAATATAATAAAAAATTTATAATATTACAATTACCTAACTTAATATTTAATAAAGAAACTACATAAAACATATAAACTAATTAAATAAAAGAAATGCTAATTAACAATTAATTCAATTCAATTTACAAAACTATTACACTAATTTATATTAAAAAATATTAAACTAGTAAACTTGTATATCAAAATTAATAAGATCTATTAAACTAGTTTACTTAAACAACTATTAAACGTTTATATGAAATTAATAAAATCTAAATCTTATAACAATAAAATAAAATCAAATAAAAAATACATATAAAAAAAGAACAAAATAAACATAAAATAAACATAAAAAAACAACAAAAAAACAACAAAATATAAATAAAAAATACCTCGAATGAAGTTGGTCCCTCAGAAGTAGAATCATACAAAAATAAAAATAAAGCTTTTTATTTAGATTATTAAAAAAAATGAAACTTACAAGATTAGAAACGGCAGAAGGGAGAGGCAGTGATAATAGGGTCGGTGGTTACGTCGACGGCGAAGGTAGCATCGACGACGGAATCAGCAACGACATTGGAGTAATTTAGGGAGGCGGCGACGAATGACTTGTGTTGGAGGGGAAGAGACAAAGTGGGAGAAAAGTGGGATGAGCAAAAAAATAATACCTCATTTGGGCGACGACCACACGTGTAGGCACGTGTGGTAGTCCCTTGTAGGGATGATCATATTTCGCGGCAAGATGGTCGCCTCTTCAAGAGACGACAAGAGGCGACCATGTACGATAACTAAAATGATCGTCCCTTCAAAAGACAACCAAGCCCCACCCCTAATAAAAACACATTATTTTGTAATAAGTTTTAAAAAAACATTTTTCATTTAATTTTGTTTAATTCAGCATTATTTTGAAAACAATTAAAAAAACGTTATTTAAAAAAAAATCCATGTATCATATGCATTGTCATTTAAATAAAATATATAAATAAAGTGGACCCACACCTAAAAACTAAATATCCTCACGTATAATATTTTCACTCCCTCTTAAATTACTTTCTCTCTTCTCTAATATTATTTGTAATAAACCTTTTTTTTTCATTTCATTTCTTAATTTTCTATCTTTTTCATTTCAATATTTGTACAACAATTTTTTTTATTTGTAAGTTTATTTCAAATAATTAAATAATTATTTTTCTCATCTAATAATATTATAATTTTATTTTATTTGTTAACCATTTTGATATGTTATTTCATTGGTAATTTATTTTGTCCTATTTATTTAATATCATAATTAGATTTTATCGACTACCCATTTAAATATGTTTTTTTATTTGTAATCTTATTTTAGAATAATTAAATATTTGTTCTGTCCGATTTGAAATATTATAAATTATATTATATTTTATTTTATCTATATGCAATAAGAAATTGTAGGCACCATTATATAAAAACAAAAAGTTAAAAATTAGATACTTAACAAAGCTATAAATTAAGGCAACATGTTTTTTGCGAATGATAACACAACATTTGATTTCAGCCATCTCGCTTTTTGTCTTTTTTAAAGTTGTGTTTGCTTGAGTGAATTAGATTTGATTATAATTTTGAGGATGTTGGTTGGGAATCCAATTTGGATAAAATACCTACATATATCCAATAATCAAACATCAATGATAAATTTATATACATTAAAAAAATACATCAAGAACTTGTTTGAAAATTAAATGTTATTGAAATATATAATTATGTACCTGACTTATTGGAAGCATTGGCAAACCAGTATTATAAACTGATATATTTGAGGAGACATTGCTGGATAAGAAGTTGAGTATCCAAATGCAAAATTATAATTATTCGCCGAGACATTTGTCAATCTATCTAAAAAAATAAAAATCATAGACATCAATATAAAACTTGTAAAATGTCATTAAGAACATAAAGCAATTGACAAAGTTACAAAACATTTAATATATATATATATATCAAACTAACCATAGGTAATTCCTTTTTTTGAAAGTCGATCTTCAGTAGCTACTGTCTTTTTCTTGCGTTTCTTCTCAACTTGACTTTTTATTCTAACATTTCTTACTTGTTTCATTCTTCCACGAGGAGGATTCAAAATATGAGATGACTTCGATTTAAAAGTTCTGGTTTCAATATATTTTTCTTTGTCGTTGGTTCCAACACCTTTAACTACATGAGTACCATTAATTTTCGCCTTTTAACTGTTTTCAATACTTTTAAAGCCTTGTCAACATGAGTTTAGCTTAGCTGTAATTATCATCTTTCTCTGATCAAGAGGTCATGAGTAATTCGAATCCCCTACCCCCACTTGTTGTACTAAAAAAAACACTTTTCAAGCGTTTATCCAAAGTTTATTACACCATTTTAGTCGTCTCATCTTTCAAGACACCCTTAATAGCAAAATGAATGACTTTCTACATAACTAGGTTCATCTTAGAATTTTCTTTGGTTGTTTTCTTAGCTATTTATTCATCACCATTGTTTCTCCCTAATCCATCCTTGCATATTTTGTTCATCTCCTCATAATATAAAGATGAGGAATAGAAAAAATATTGTAAAATTTAGAACTCTAAGAGTGTGCAAAGTTAAGATGTCCACAGATTCAAATTTATTATATGTACAATCAACAACTTGATCAGAATGTACCAAATTCACCACATACTCTTTCTCATCACCATTTTTCACTAACTTATAAGTGAAACGATTTCCATCATTATTATGTTGATGCTTTCAATATCTACTAATAAATATATATTCAGACAATTCATCTTCAAATTCTAGAAAATTAGCATAAGTATACTGTATAGATACTTGTTGGATGATGCCTCCAAATTTACTTGACCAAAAAGGTGTTGTTTGACTAGATTGAAAATCCTTAATCAACTCAGATCGATGAATCCTCCCTAACACCTTTTCATAATAACCAATAGAATGAGTAAGACATGTAGACTTCTTGTCATCTGTCGGAAGACACTATTCATGCTTTCACTTCTTTGTGTTGACAATACACAGAGAAATATTGCTTACTAAAAGCTGGACACCATTTTCTTCTTAACTCAAAAAATGTTACGAGCCATGAACTTCGAGACAAATCAATAATAGTTATAAGTTGATTCCATGCATCTTCAGACTCTTGTTTAGTCTCACAATTATAAAGACATCTATTGAATAATATTTTGAAATCATGCATTCTTAGATAATGAGCAAGATGTTTAGGAACATTTTGACCAGTATGCCATAAACAAAGTCGGTGTCGCGTTTCAGGAAATACATTTTTCAATCGTATTGGCCATTGCTTGACATTGATCCATAAATATCGTTTTGGGCTGACGTTCTTCCTTTGCTTGTAGAAAAGCTTCAAATAAAAGACTCTGATGTCTCAAATAAAAATGTACAATCAAACAAGATATTTCCCCTATGATGATTTACTCTAGTAAAAGGTGCACGTATCATGTTGTATTTATTTGTTTGATATGTGGTATAAAAATAACATCTTCCCTTTCAAAAATAATAATAATAATAATAATAATAATAAATAACATCTTCAAAATAACTATAATCAATAATTGACCTACCATCTATCTAAAAAAAAATTGTTAGATGGTTTTCATAATCCAGTTGCATTGTATAAAATAATGATGGGTCCTCTACTTGCATTCTCTTAAAGTGATTTATTACGCTTTGTGCATCTCTTGTTTCAAGTGTAGTTTTTCTTGTTGGGAATGACAAATATTAAAACTTGTTTTGTTCCATATCAGAAGTGTAGCATTTGGAAAGTTGGTTTATAAGCATTGACTATGTACTGAACTTATAAACTTGGTGTGAGGTAAGCTAAGACCAAGACACACACACGCTCCGTCGTCGCCGTTCGGCTCGGGCTTGAGCTCGGACCTGGCTTACTTTTTGGGACAAATGTTGGGTTTTGTGCCCTTAGCTCGTAAGTTTGTAATTAATAAACAATATATTTATTCAATCAAAAGTTATTTTATTATTTCTTTGAATTAGTTATATTCCAATAAACTAAGATCTAAAATGGAACAATATATATTTGATATAGAGTATATATTTAATATACAATGTATATATTTGATATACAATATATATTTGATATACAAGTGGATAATGTTCCAGTAATAACCTAAATGGTCTCTAGTACATGGATAAGGTTGGGTACCTTATCCTCGTAACACTATGGATACGGCCTCCGCTTTGTAATAGTTACAAATGACTTTATCCAAGCCGTTCATGTGGAGATATGCGAGTTGGGTTATTTTACACAATGAGTTTGTATAAGACCAGACCACGAAATAATTAATCTTTAGTTATAACACCGTAAACTAACTAGATTAATATTTCATAAGATGACCAAGTAACTCGATCTTAATCCTAAGCGAGTTATGGACTCCTGCCTATAAGGGAGCATCCTTTAATTTGTATGGGTGAGAGTGGTCGGGTTGCCGACTCAATAATTCTACAATTTGAGGGACGAGACAGTGGATAGCTGGGAACATAATTATGCAAAATAGAATTCACTCCTTCTCGACTTTAAGGTAAGTAGATAAGTGTTCCCTTAAATGCTGACTCTTTGATTAACAAAGGGCCCCACCCTCTCACTAGCCCGAGAGGGACTTCGGTTTCATGGTCGGACAATAAACAAGTTGTTCAATAGAGGAGCAATGATATTTAAGGTGCAAGATGTAACTCAGGGGTAAAACGGTAATTTGACCAAGCTGAAGTTACAAACACTCGTGAAGGATTGACTTGCCGTTAATGGTCAATTTTGCATGGACACAAAATATTATGCAGTGAGAAGAGTGCAGTTGCGGGTCTTTAGTGGAGTGATTCCCAGTTAACGAAAGTTGGTTAATTTGGTTAATGAGTTTAATCAATTAATCTCGTGTCATTAGAGCTTCTGACCTGTGGGTCCATTAGGTCCCCTTGCTAGCTCACAACGGGTAAAACGAGGATAAAGAATTATGAAATAATTTGAAATGTTCAAATTATACAAGAGAATGTATATAATGTATATTGATACATTATATAAATATACATTATCTTGGATAAAGATTCAAAATTAATACAATGTATTATAAGAGAAATATTTGAATAGAATTCAAATAATTAATATGAATTGGATTCATATTAAAACTATAGGTTATAACAAGAGAGATGCGTTTGAATATGATTCAAATATATAGCAACCACCTGAAACATACAAAGAAGGATCTAACTCTGCAAGAACTGACCAGTCACGTGCGCACGGAGGAAGCCAACAGGATAAGCTCTATTCTCAATCCCTAAATTCAATTAAATCTAACTTAGTTGAATCATCTAGTGCTTCCAAAGACAAGTTCAAAAACAAAGGAAATCAAATTTCAAGGGATAAAGATCAAAAGAATAAAGGTCTCCAACCCAAAAATACTAGTGGAAAATCGAGAAATCCAAACTGGTATGCTATGTCTGTGGAAAACCCGGGTACAAATCCTATCAATGCACCTTGAGAAAAGATAGGAAAGATCAAAGTGCTACTCCACAAGCCATCCTTGCAGAGACGGACGACATCATTGCCACTGTGGTTGTGGAAGCAAATTTGGTAGAGAATAAATCCGACTGGATTCTTGACACAGGAGCGTCTAGACATTTCTACCCAAACCGTGACCTCTTCCATGACTTTCAAGACTCCGCTGATGGTGAATATATTTTTATGAGGAACTCTGCCACAACTGGACTACTTAGGAAAGAGAAGATTCTCTTGAAACTCACATCTGACAAAACTTTATGATTAAGTAATGTGTTGTATGTTCCTTCCTTGAGTAGGAACTTGGTGTCAGGAGCTCTGTTGAACCAAGCCGGACTTAGGATTGTGTTTGAGGTCGACAAGGATATCATCACCAAAAATGGTGATTTTGTTGGTAAGGGCTATTTAGCAGATGATTTGTTTGTTCTCAACATTACTTCTTCAAATGAAATTAATTCTAGTTCTACTTACATTGTTCAGTCTTTTGATGTGTGACATGGTAGGTAGATCATGACACGTGAATATTGCATCGATTAAAAAGCTTAGAACTTCAAATTTAATTAATGCTTCTAATTTGCCTGAAACTGCAAAATATCCTGTCTGTGTTGGAGACACCAAATTTGGTCCGGCTCAAAATTTATTTAATTGTACTATTTTTTTCACTTTATTTTATATATATTTTTTATTTATTAAAAAAGGTTTATTTTAGTTTTCATTTGTTTTTTAATTATTCATTTTAACAGAAAAAGAAAATAACTACAAAACATTAAATTTAAAAGTAATTAGTTTTTATTTACTTAAATTTAGATTTTAATAAAATAAGAAATATAAAAAAAAGTTATTTTAAATAAAAGATTTTGTTTGTTTTAAATGTTTCATTTATTTCGTCAAACCCTTTATTCTTCCTCCTTATTTTCCTCATTCTTTTTCTTTAATTTTACTTCACCTTCCCAATGTTACTGTTACAATTTTTTCTTATTTAAGAGGGAGGGAAGTTGCAGAGAAGAGAACAGTGCAGAGAGTTAGAAAGAAAAGTCTCGTTAAAGTTTTTTTCTTTTTAGGAGAGTCACATCCCCTCTTAAATACCCACCATGAACCCCTCACCGTTTCTTCTTCTCTCCCTCTCTAAAGCTCATCTTTTTCCTCCATAACCACCACTCCATCTCTTCTCCTTTCTTATCCCACCACCACCACCTTTTCTCCTTCATAGCCACATCCTCCGGTCACCACAAGCTCTGACAACCTGCAACACAGTAGTCCGGCACAAAGCTCTACAATCCTGACAGACAACAATAATACAACAAACTGGGCTACCAATCTGGGATTTTTTTAAATGGAATTTTTTAAAATAAATTTTAAGGAAATTTGTTTTATACGGATTTCAAATCTAAAACAAAATAAAAGTTCTTTTTTTTTTTTTTAATTTTCGGTTTTAGTTTTTATTTTTCTTTTTTTTTAAACAAAATTTCAAAATAAAGATTTGTATTTTGAAAAGAAAAATTTGATTTTATCTTGTGGTGTTGGCATATTGGTAGGTTTTTTAGGGGTAAATTTGCATGTCTCATATTCGAGAGTCTTTGCTTCCCCAAGTTAAAGTTATTTTATTTTA
This sequence comes from Momordica charantia, assembly GCF_001995035.1. The sequence continues at coordinate 65,354 of NW_019104850.1, read as the reverse complement.
TTTTTATATCATTGTTTTTACTAAACAACTATTTAAATAAAATATTTTTTTAAATAAAAAAAACTTTTCATTATTTTTAAACAAATTTCAAAAAAATAAAACGTTTATATTTTTAAAAAGAAATTAAGTACTATCTTAAAGTGTTGGCACATTGGTGAGAGGTTTTAGTGTCAACACTTATATCATAAATTCAAGTCTTAATGTACTCTAATATAAAATTATTTTTTATTTATTATTTTTTTACTAAATGATTATTTCGAAAACTCCAATCACGGAAGTTGGAACCTTTCAATATTCTCGAGGTGATAAAATTTTTCTAATGACATTTGTGCCACTCATACCTATTAATTCATATCTTATGACAAAGTGTGAGTTAATAAATTGTGAGACATTTAAAATAAATTAAAAACATATTTTTCCTTTTCGGACCAAATGAAATAATAGGATAAGTTTTGACAAAAGATGGTACCTTTTTCGAACGGGTGTCGTAGGGTGCTAACACCTTCCCTACGCTCAGTTGACTCCCTTACAAAAATTTCTGTTTTCATAGACCAAAGTTTTTTTTAATTAGGTGATCAATCTCATCTTGTAGATGATTGGTGGCGACTCCAAACCCTTATCTCGAAAGAGACCCTTCAAGGGGATGACGTCGGCCGCTCCACGTTGCGATGACATTGCAACAGCTTGGCGACCCCACTAGGGACTATTGAGAGTCAAGCCATTTATTTTTGTCATTTACTATCCCGTTATGAAATATTTTGGTCAATTCCTTTTTTATTGCACATTTTGTGTTTTAATTATTTATTTTTGTAAATTTGCATTATCCATGCATCTCACACAAATTCACAAGCCTCCTACCCGGGCTTTACCCTTAGGATTAGATTGGAGACTGAGTAGTGTGATCTTTGTGGAATTTCAGTTCTCGTGCAGCTGCATGAAATTCTCCACTCAAGTCGACTATACTGTCAAAGCATATGGAAGATTTGTGGGCCATTATCCTTTAGGATGCATTAGTACATAACATCACACTTATATTCATATTACATTTTATTTTTGTTGTGTTGTTATGTCATATTGTTTATTTTAAAAAAATAAAAGTAGGGTCAATTTTGCCGAGTTTTAACCATAAGGTTTTAAATGAACCACTTTTTTTTCAATAAAAAAAGAATAAAAATCATTTACCTTATTTCTTCCTAGCTATTTGTTTAAGTTTTGGATAGAAATCTTGCTTTTCAAAGGGGTTATAAATGTCCCTATTGTAGGCACGCCAAAGACTTTCAAATTCCTTCATTTTCGGTAAAAAACTTAGGAGTTAAGCCTTAACCCTAGAACTAAATGTCATATTCATTTCTCCTTCTTACGGTGAGGTAGAGTCTAGTATTGCATTTACATGCACTGATAATTACACGAAATATCATTTCAAAAAATAAATAATTGCATGAAATATATATCATATCATTAGGGCACTTTGTAGCATATTTAAGGAAAATCAAACTAAAAAAACTCTATGTCTTTCTCATGCATCATGCCACATGTGTCCATATCATAAATTAAAAGAATATATCTCACATTTATCGTTTTACATGTCCATCGTTCTCATGCATTACTAAAAAAAAAAAAAAACTCTATATCATCTTATGCATGCATCATTTCACATGTTCATAATCATTTAAAAAAATTTCCCCTAATTTATATCCAACATTTGCATAACATTATCTCATGCATATCAATTTCTATTTAAAAAAAAATCAAAATTTTCTGCATTCCCCATTACATCATCAACACGAACTCTTAGAAAAATAGCTCAAGAACCACATATTTACTATTCTTTATATACAAGGTACATAAAACATCATAACATGGTAGAATTTAACGCTGAGCAAAAGAAAATTAGAGACGAAATCCACGAATGGGTCGTGGAAGAATTGAATGCTAAGCTAAAAAAAATAAGAGACGAGATTCTAGAACAGGTCATGGAGGTGCAGAATGTAGAGCTAGAGAAGATGAGACAAGGCATCAGTAAGATTCAAGAACAAATAAAAAAGATTTGCAGTATCTTAGAGAAGAATATTATAGTTGGGGGCATTTCTCAACCAAACAATTTAGTCGAAGCTCGTAATAATTCGTCATCTAGGGTGGACCCACCTCTTTGTCAATCAACAGATGGCTTGTAACGCCCCGAGTCCCTCAGGTTAGTTAGTCTCGAATCAGGAGATTTTTTTTTCTTTTCATTTAATTTTAAATTGATTGTTAATTAAATTTATCTTTATTATCGGGCTCTAAACTCCAATTTAAATTGATAATTACCGGACTCTGTATGTTGGGTCTTGTTTTAAGGGGAATGAACTCCTTTTCTCTTGGGCTTGGATTTGTTGGGCTTGGATTTGTTGGGCCTCCATTGAGGTAATTTGGTTTTAAAACAAAACAAAAAGAAAAATAAAACCCTAGCCCAAGCCCTTTTTCTCTTTTCTTGTTCTTTCTTCTACCCTAGCCGCCCCCCCGAT
>NW_019104850.1:14419-27069 GCF_001995035.1 Momordica charantia | reverse complement strand
ACTAAGCCTCCTTTCTTTAATGGTAATAATTATAGTTATTGGAAAAATAGAATGAAATTTTTCTTGCTTTCTATTGACTATGATTTGTGGGATGTTGTTGAAGAAGGATTTAAAATTCCAACAAAAGATGTTGATGGTGTTAGAGTTGTAAAGCCTAAAGAAGAATGGTCTATAATTGAAAAGAAAGCATGTTCTTTAAATGCTAAAGCTATTAATTGCTTGTTTTGTGCTTTGAATTAAGTTGAGTATAATAGGGTGTCGATTTGTAAAACCGCTAAGGATATATGGGATAAATTAGAAATTACTCATGAAGGAACTAGTCAAGTAAAAGAAACAAAGATTGACATGTTAGTTCATCAATATGAAATGTTTAAAATTGATGAAAATGAAGCTATTTCCGATATGTTTATTAGATTTACTAACATTGTCAATGCTTTAGAAGGACTTGGAAAAGAATATTCAAATCTTGAGAAGGTAAAGAAGCTCTTATGGTCCTTGCCTAAACAATGGGAGCCTAAAGTCACCGCCATTCAAGAGGCAAAGGATCTCAAGACTCTCTCCATGGACGAACTCATTGGTTCGTTGATGACGCATGAGATAAAGATCAAGAAAAATATGGAGGATGAGAAGAAAAAGAAAGAGAAGAGCATAGCATTAAAGGCCATCACCTTGGAAGTTGACTCCGAAGGTGAGAATGCCCTTGATGAAGATGATGTGGCCTATCTCTCACGTAAGTATAAAAATTTCATCAAGAGAAAGAAACAATTCAAGAAGAATTTCTCCAACMAAAAAGAGTMRAAAAGTGAAARGAGCAAAAAGGATGAGGTAATTTGTTATGAATGCAAAAAACCGGGTCATATTAGAACCGATTGTCCTTTTCTTAAATCATCCAAGAAATCTAAGAAGAAAGCAATGAAGGCTACTTGGGATGATAGTGATGAAAGTGGAAATGAAAGTGAGAATGAAGAAGTGGCCAACTTTTGCTTCATGGCTCATAGTGACAAGGAGGATGAAAAAGATGATGAGATAACTCTTGATCCCCTTTCTTATGATGAGTTGTTTGAAGCTTTTGAGAATATGCAAAATGATTTAGAAAAGCTTGGTTCTAAATATGTTATGCTTAAAAAGAAATACAATGTCTTAACTAGTGAAAATAAGTCTTTACTTGATGATATTGCTTGCTTAAAGAAAAATKAGCATGATGTTRTAAATATCTCTTRTGATAAGCATGTTCTTGATYGTGATGAGAAAAATGCATTACTTGATAAAATTAGATTTCTTGAGCATGATGGTTGTGAAAAAAATAATTTGATTAAATTGCTTAAGAAAAATTAATCAAATGCTTTAGTGGAACTTGATAAGGCTAAAGATTCTATTAAAAAATTAACAATAGGTGCTCAAAGGTTGGACAAGATTATTGAATTAGGTAAACCTTATGGTGATAAAAGAGGTTTAGGATATATTGATGAATGCTCTACTCCCTCAAGTTCTAAAATTATCTTTGTTAAAGCATCTCCTAATATGCCTAAGCTTGTTGCTCCTAAAGTTGTATCTAAACATACTAAAATTAACTTTGTGCCTATATGTCATTATTGTGGTGTTGAAGGTCATATAACACCTAAGTGCTTTAAATTAAAATATGCTCAAAATACTAGAAGAAATTTTTCTCAAAGAGCAAAGTTTCACAATGCTCCAAGAAAAACTTTCTCCAAGAAAAGTAAAATGCATAAATTTGTTGTAAAAGATAATTCATTGCATAATGTTGTTTGTTTTTCATGTGGCAAGTATGGACATAAATYTTATTCTWGTTACTTGTCTAAATCTTATGCTTTCAATAAAAATGCAAAAATGAAATGGATCCCCAAGTTTGTTAATGCTAACCTTCTAGGACCCAAACAAGTATGGGTACCAAAGGATCAAATTTAAATTTTTGTGTTTGTAGGTTTGTTTGAAAGCTTCCAAGAAAGGTAAGTGGTACTTGGATAGTGGTTGCTCAAGGTACATGACGGGAGACCAATCCAAGTTTGTCACTTTCTCCAAAAAGGATGGAGGTTTTGTAACTTTTGGTGATAGCAAGAAAGGTAAAATAATAGGTAAAGGTAGTATAGGTAATGAATCTTCTATTTTGATTGAAGATGTACTTTTGGTTGATGGTTTAAAGCATGATTTACTTAGTATTAGTCAATTGTGTGATAAAGGATTTAGAGTTGTGTTTGATAAAAAGAATTGCATCATTGAAAATGCTAGTGATAGAAAAGTTTTATTTGTTGGAAATAGAGACGAAAATGTGTATACTATTGATTTGAATGATTGTCCTATTAGTGATAAATGTTTATCGGTCTTGCATGATGATTCTTGGTTATGGCATAGAAGACTAGGACATGCTAGCATGCACTTAATTTCAAATATTTCCAAGAATTCTTTGGTTAGAGGTCTTCCCAAGTTTAAATTTGAAAAAGATAAAGTTAGTGATGCTTGTCAAATGGGTAAGCAAACCAAGTCTTCTTTCAAATCTAAAAATATGATCTCTACTACAAGACCCCTACAACTATTACACATGGACTTATTTGGCCCTTCTAGAATTGCTAGTTTTGGAGGGAATTATTATGCCTTTGTGATAGTTGATGATTTTTCAAGATTTACTTGGGTTTTGATGCTAAAACAWAAGRATGATGCTTTGAAAAGTTTTTCTAGTTYTGCCAAAAGAGTTCAAAATGAAAAAGRATTTTTGATTTYTAAAATTAGGAGTGATCATGGAGGAGAATTTGATAGTAATGCTTTTGAAAATTTTTGTGAAGRAAATGGATTTTCTCATAACTTCTCCGCTCCAAGAACTCCTCAACAAAACGGTGTGGTTGAAAGGAAAAATCGTACTTTGCAAGAATTTGCTAGGTCAATGTTACATGAGTATGGTTTATACCTTCTTATTTTTGGGCAGAGGCCGTTAATACCGCTTGTTATGTTTTAAATAGAGTTTTAATTAGACCTTCTTTAGATAAAACTCCTTATGAACTTTGGCATAACAAAATTCCAAATATTGGGTACTTCAAAGTTTTTTGTTGCAAATGTTTCATTTTGAATAACAAAGAAAAGCTTGGAAAATTTGATTCTAAGACGGATGTTGGTATTTTCCTTGGTTATTCCTCTACTAGTAAAGCTTATAGAGTTTTCAATAAAAGAACTTTGATAGTTGAGGAATCTATGCATGTGGTATTTGATGAATCTTGCAATGTTTTTTCTAATGATTCTTTTTGTAGTGATTCTTTAGAAAGAAATTTTGGAGATTTACTTGTTAGTGACAAAAGCAAAGAGATTGTTTCAAGTAAGCAAGAAGTGAGCATCAACGAAAATAAGGTGGACGGTTTTTCATCCATGCCTAAAGAGTGGAAGTATGCTCCATCCCATCCTAAGGATTTAATTCTTGGTGATCCCGAACAAGGTGTGAAAACTCGTTCTTCCCTTAATATGTTTAATAACATTGCTTTTGTTTCTCAAATTGAACCAAAAAGTTTTAAAGATGCCGAAAGTGATGAATTTTGGATTTTAGCTATGCAAGAAGAATTAAATCAATTTGAAAGAAACAAAGTTTGGGAATTAGTCCCTAGGCCTTCTAATRSTTCTATAATTGGGACTAAATGAGTCTTTAGAAATAAAATGGATGAAAATGGAAATATCATTAGAAATAAAGCTAGACTTGTAGCTCAAGGTTATTGTCAAGAAGAAGGAATAGATTATGAGGAAACTTTTGCACCCGTTGCTAGATTAGAAGCCATTAGAATGTTACTTGCTTTTGCTTCTTATAAGAATTTTATTTTATACCAAATGGATGTGAAAAGTGCTTTTTTAAATGGTTATATTATGGAAGAAGTTTATGTGGAACAACCTCCGGGATTTGAAAGTTTTGATTTTCCAAATCATGTTTTTAAGTTGAAAAAGACTCTTTATGGTTTAAAACAAGCTCCAAGAGCTTGGTATGATAGACTTAGTAATTTTCTTATTGAGAATGGTTTTAAAATGGGTAAAATTGACACTACTCTCTTTATTAAGTCTAAAGAAAATGATATGCTTCTAGTGCATATATATGTGGATGATATTATTTTTGGTTCTACTAATCCTTCTATGTGAGAAGAATTTTCTAAATGCATGCATAATGAGTTTGAAATGAGTATGATGGGAGAACTTAGCTTCTTCCTTGGACTTCAAATCAAACAACTCAAGGATGGTATCTTCATAAGTCAAGAGAAATACACAAGGGATTTGCTCAAAAGGTTCAAATTCAATGAAGGTAAAATTGCCAAAACTCCTATGAGCATATCCACTAAGCTTGACAAGGATGAGAAAGGTAAATGTGTGGATGTAAAGACTTATCGAGGTATGATTGACTCTTTAATTTATTTAACCGCTAGTAGACCCGATATTATGTTTAGTGTATGTGTTTGTGCTAGATTTCAATCTTGTCCTCAAGAATCTCATGTGCATGCCGTTAAAAGAATTTTTAAATATTTGCTTGGAACTATTGATTTAGGCTTGTGGTATCCTAGAAATGTTGAATTTAATTTGGTAGGATATTCCGATGCGGATTTTGCGGGTAGTTTACTTGACTGAAAGAGTACTAGTGGGACTTGCCAATTTCTTGGTAGTTCCTTAGTTTCTTGGTTTAGTAAAAAGCAAAATTCGATTGCTTTATCAACTACCGAAGCGGAATATATTGCGGTTGCTAGTTGTTGTTCTCAAATTCTTTGGATGAAACAAACTCTTTGTGATTTTGGATTAAAGTTTGAAAATGTGCCTATATTTTGTGATAATACAAGTGTCATAAATTTGACTAAAAACCCTATACATCATTCTAGGACTAAGCATATTGATATTAGACATCACTTTATAAGAGAGCATATGCAAAACGGTCATATTACTCTTGAATTTGTAAGCTCAAATAATCAATTAGCGGATATTTTTACCAAGCCTTTAAATGAAGAATGCTTTTGCAAAATTAGGCTTGAGCTTGGTATTATTCGTTGTGATGCATCTTGATTTTGTATTTGCTATTTTTTTTAAATGCATATTGATAGGGAGAGCATTTATGCAAAATTGTGTTCATATTTTTAGGGGGAGCTTTTTATGTTATTAATTATTTTTTTGTTCTTTTTGATGATTCCAAAGAGGGAGAAGTTTAAGAAAAATTTGTTCTAAAAATGTTTCATGATTTATTGGTTTATTAATCCATGGATGTATCAATTGAGGGGGAGAAATTAATCTTTGAATGATTTTTAAGTAAGTATGATATTTTGGATTTACTATGATGTCTATGTATTTTTCTTTGGAAGTTTGTCATCATCAAAAAGCGGGAGATTGTTTGCTTTTTGGCCTTAATCTCAAATTAATTAATTAATGTTTTGATGAAAACAAACTTAATTTTATTTATTGACATTTTTTGTATTTTAAAGTGTCCACAGTGTAGATCTCGTTACAACGATTCCAACGACTGTTAGATCATCCAAATCGGAGCTCAAACGGAGAAGTTACGATCGAAACAAATTGGAAGGAAAATACCCGAGAAGATGACGTGGACAGTTCGTAAGCTAAAAAGTGACAAGCTTCTTTTTAAAATATATATATATATTAAAAAAGAAAAGAAAAAGATTAAAATTTTTTGAAAACTTTACCGTTTTCTCTCATATATATATATATATAATTAAAAAAACTTGTGACAAGTTTATTATATATATATAATTAAAAAAACTTGTCACATCAACTTGTCACATCTCTTTATATATATATTATTCTTAATTTATTTTTTTTATTTATTTTTTTCAAAATTATCTCAACCCTTCGTTCTTAATGATTAAGATTTAATGGTTTAAAATCAAACTTGATTTTTTTTACCATTTTCTTCCATCTATTTAAACTAAACTTCTCATTCAAAATTACATAACAATTCTCTTATTCTCAATCCTCCATAACTTCAAAATTTTCATTTTTCTAATCTCTCCAAGTTCTCAATTTTTCTTTCCATCTTATTTTTGAGAGAAATTTTATTGTTGTGAGGATTGAAATTTTTCTGAGCTCAAATTTGTATATTTACTCTATTTGAGAGTTTGTAAGTGTGTGTTTCAAAATCTTCAACTCATTGTAACGGTGTGATCCTCACCGTGGAGAGGATCGTCTTTGCTCTTGTGAAGAGCAGTGTACCGGTTTGACTCCTACCGTGGAAAGAGTCAGAATTTCAATTTACAATCGAAGAGGTGCTTGGGAAGTGGAATAAGACAGTTGTGTCGAACCACTATAAAAATTCCTAGTGTCAAATTTCTCTAACCCTCTCTCTTATTTATTTTTACAATTAATCTTAGAATTTGATTGTATGCTTTAAATTTCTCTTGTTTGCCTTAGAATTTATTTTATCTTACTTTGTTAAAATTGCACATCTCAAAAAGTGTATTATTTTTGTTTAAATTGGGCCCATTTATTAAAAAGTTTATATTTTGTTAATTAAACTCTATTCACCCCCTCTAGGGTTGCCATACCGATCCAACAATTGGTATAAAAAAAATAAACTAAGAATAATATATATGATAAAATAAAATTAAAAAAAAAAAAATATATATATATATATATGAGAGAAAACGGTAAAGTTTTCAAAATTTTTTTTTTAATCTTTTTCTTTTCTTTTTCAATATATATATATATATATATTTTAAAAAGAAGCTTGTCACTTGTCAGCTTACGAACTGTCCACGTCATCTTTTCGGGTATTTTTCCTTCCAATTAGTTTCGATCGTAACTTCTCCGTTTGAGCTTCGATTTGGATGATCTAACAGTCGTTGAAATCGTTGTAACGAGCTCTACACTGTGGACACTTTAAAATACAAAAAAATGTCAATAAATAAAATTAAGTTTGTTATCATCAAAACATTAATTAATTAATTAATTAAAATTAATTAATTTGAGATTAAGGCCAAAAAGCCAACAATAATATATATCAACTCTATATTTACAAAACCACAAACTCAACAAAACCACTAATAAAGAACTCCACAAAGAACAAAAGTCATACACCTAGATAACAAAATGATAGTCTATAGAGAGGGGGGTGGGTGGGGTTGTAATCAAAAGACATGGTTAAACCTTTACATACTATGGTCTCAACAACTTGTGAGTTAACGGGCTGTCCATCTTTTTTCATATTTTCTTTTGTCCACGCCATTACTCTGCATAACCTTATTTTGAGTAGAAGATCTATTTTTTTACATGGATAAATAATAGAATGTTATTTCGTTATATCATATGTAATACTAATTAAAAAAATTATATAACTCAATACCATCTCTTCTGCCAGTTGAGCATATCCTTTACAACTACAAGTGTGTAGAAGTTGTTTTTTTCATCTCCTTGAATTTTTCACTCTTCGCCTAATAATGATGTTCAAAGTGTTAATACATACCTAAATGGATAAGAAATAAAGAAACAATGTGTTTTCATACCAAGAATTTAGCACTTCTCTTCTCTTTCACGAAATCCGTCCAATCATCCATTGAAGAAATATTGTCTGGCTTTAGTTTAGCCAACTTCAGTTGAGCATATCTTTTACAACTACAAGTGTGTGGAAGTTGTTTTTTTTTTCATCTCCTTGAATTTTTCACTATTCGCCTAATAATGATGTTCAAAGTGTTAATACATACCTACATGGATAAGAAATAAAGAAACAATATGTTTTCATACCAATAATTTAGCAGTTCTCCTCTCTTTCACGAAATTCATCAAATCATCCATTGAATAAATGTTGTCTAGCTTTAGTTTGCCAACTTCTCATTAGTTGAAGCAGTTTGTATTCGACTTACCAATCGTGATTTGCTTGCCCTACATAGCGCACCCATCTTCTAAAAAATGTATTTCTTCGGCCAATCTTCATGGATATTATATCGTGCTTAGATAATATAGTAATGAAAAAAGTAGACTTAATTATAGTAGTAAAATAGTTCACATATTAATTACAAAATAACTTAAACAATTTCTTCGTTAGTGAACTCATAAATATTTAGTACAATGCCTAAATAGAATGCTATAAAACATTCTTTTGCCTTGTTGAAACCTTCTTCCATGTTTCAAGATTCATTGGCACTACCTCTCGAACAAGTGAACCTAAAAATGAAGCAAACCCAATAGATTTATCACCAACAAGTTGTCCATATTGATTAAAAGCTAGCTTTAATTGTGGCACAACTTTTATTATTTTCATTTTGGTAGGACATCTTCTTCTTTTAGGCTTTGGTTCTTTGATAGGAGGTTCAGACCCTTCTCCATTTTCCTCTGCCTCAATATGAACCTCTTCGATGGGTGTCAACCTACGAAGTACTCCCCTTGTCCAAGTAGTAGGAGAATCTAGTACATTAGGTAGCAACCTTTTAGAGTTTTGGTCTASCTCATTAGAGTTGGGATGATCAACATGAGTTTCCCTTTCTTCATGGATGTATGTGGGAGGAGTCATAGGTGGATTATCCATATCATTTTCATGAATTGAGTTTTCGGAAACATGTGGCATCTCACTTTCTTTCATTGCACTAGACTTCCTAGTATTTAGGTCATCCACTATCTTTCTTTTAACATGCTTTGGCGGATGAATAGATGATTCATTGTCGTCACAATCTATTAAGTTCATACTAAAAGACGTTGCAAATCTCCAAAAACTCTTTTCAGCATTGTGCTCAGATCGTCGTGGTTCAACTACATATGGTCCAGTAGTTGGCAACTTTTTCCATTTTTTTAGAATGCCCTTCTTTTTAAGCAAATCTTGAAGAAACAAAAAAGTTATATTTAGTATATACTAATTTCTTATATAGGAAAATATTTAAAGTTAACTTACCAGTACATTTGTCTTCATGATGCGAAATTGATAATTGTTGGGCCTACACATTTTACCTGAAAGAGAAAATACTAAATGACATCGTAAGAATTAAAACAACATAAAGAAATTATACATATTCATATACAAACAATTATTCATATGAAATATATGTAAAGCTATAAGTTCAAAGTTCAAAGTTTGAGGTTCATCACACTATGAATATATATGTTAATGCAAATCTACAATATACCAACAAACTGACACTTTGTTTGTGCCAATATACAAAATGCTCTCTAGACCTATCTTAGTCCCAATTTAAAAAATCGACAATACTATTAAGTTTTTGCAAATTTAAAAATATTGTGACAATACTACATTTGTGCAAATTTTACAAAATGGTCACTAGTGTTATCATATCAAGGTGCCTTCACAATCATCGCTTGCATAATTGCATTATTCAAAATCTTCATCAATTTCTTCAAGTGTAGCAAATGGTCTTTCACCCACAAAACTTGTGAGTGCATTCTCATCATACTTGTTTAATTCATGAAAGCCCCTAGGAGGTGCTTTTAATAAAACATATCAATTAGATGTGACATGTTCTCTTGCGAAAAATACTTGTTTCATGTGTGATGCAAGAATAAATGATTCTTTTTCAATTTGACTTTGACTTTGATGCAAGTTAACCAATGTAAATCCATCTTCAAATTTAATTCCATTATAGTGTTTTGCCAGATCACACTTAAAAGTGGGAGTCAATAGATATAATAATCTAGTAAGATAATTTATGTAAAGACCCCATAATACGTAACCATATCAACAATTGGAGCTCCATCTTTACTACTTGATTTGCATAACGTAGTCACCTCAATAGAAACACTGTTATTTTGAGTCGACCTTTCGATGCTCTTTATGTGAAACAGTTGCCCATTTATGATGTATCCTGAATAAGACATCGCACTCTTTCGTGGTCCATTGGCAAGCCACTTTAATAAATCCAAGTGCATTGTGTTACAAGAATCTAACGGTATTTGTTCTAATGAAAAATCACATATTTAGAATCACTGGTGATAACGATACTATTCGTGGAAGCACGTATCATATTACCTTGTCTTTCAACCAAAGTGGAAATTTCGTTGTGTGAACCTTCACTAAAAGATTCTTGTCAGCACCCAATCTTCTATTCGAACTTAACAACTCAGTTTCATTCATCCTGACATATATTGACGAACCACTCATTAGTTTTCGTATTTCATTCGCTCAAAACTACATATAGGCAAATAAAATGCTCACTCTATATATGGTTCCACCTCAGCTGAGTTGAACAACACGTATTGATGAGCTATTTGGAGTACATCATCAGATAATGTAATTGGGGATCTAGATGATATAAGACGACCATCAAGAATGACATCGTTGTTGAACTCCTCATTACGACATTCTCCACTGTCAAGTCCTATTGAATCATTGACACAATTATTATAAAAATGAATGCACTCATTAGCTACATAACGCTCTGTAATGCATCCTTCTGAATGTGAATTATTCTTAACATACCTCTTCAACGTCTTCATGTATCTAAAAATATCACAGCACATGTAAAATACTTAAGATTTCAAACTCATGGTCACTTAAACTGTAGAATGTGATATATAACATACCTTTCAAATGGATACATCCAACGAAATTAAACTGGTCCACATAATCGAACTTCACGTCCCAAATGAATGACCAAAATGTATCATGATGTCAAAGAATGAAAGAGGAAAAAACCTCTCCAAAAGGCATAATGTATCAATCACTTCTTTTTCAACCTCCAACATATTTTCTCTATCAATCACACGTTGGCAAATTTTATTAAAAATGCACATAATCATGTGATTGATTGTCTTTCACCTTTTCGAAGCATTCTTCTAATGACAATAGGTAAAAGTTGTTGCATTAACATATGATAATCATGAGACTTCATTCCAGTTATCTTGCAATCCTCCAATGAAACACAGTTTGAAATGTTTGAACTGTATCCATTAAGTAACTTCAACTCAAATAACTTGCAAAATAATTAATTTTCGAATCTTGATAAGGTGTGTGGAGCTGGAGGAAGGTAGACTCGACCCCCACGTTCTTCTGGGTGTAAGTCATGTTGTATATTCATATCTTGTACATCTTTCTGAGCATTGTTGCCATCTTTCGATTTTCCCACTACAACAAATGTGAGTTTTAATGTCGGACAGAAAAAAATACGGAGGAAACCATGACTGACAAAAAAACTCGAAAGAATCAATGACGGACAATTTAAAAAATTAAAACAAAAAAGAAATTAAAAGTTTCAATGTCGGGCAAGGCCCGACATTGTAGATAGTCATTTGGGCCCGCCATCAAAAGTGGCCCAAATTTTAATTTGAACCCTAACACTAACTTTTCCCCAAAAAATGTTTTGCCTCTCCCTCCCACCTCATTGTCGCGTGAAATAGGCAGAATAGGGAGTCCGGCGGTGACAGTCGAATTCCACGGCTTCGATCGACGGCGACAGCAACAGAGGACGACGAACTCCACACTTCGATTAACGACGACAGCAACGGAGGACAACGAACTCCACGGGTTCGATTGATGGTGACAACAACAAAGGATAACGAACTCCATGGCTTCGATTGATAGCGACAACAACGAAGGACTTCGACAGCGAAGTCCAATGGCGAACTCTACGGCTTCGATCGACGGCGGCATCCATCTCTTTATGCAGTGGGTAAGTTTTTTATGTATGTCAGAATATTCCAATTTATTGTTTTGAATCTCTATTGCTTCTTTGTACTGATAAAGGGCTGCAATTTATTTAGGATTTAGTCGACACCCACCTACCCTTTTCGATTGTTTTGCGTCCCCTATTCATATGGCCTTCTGCAATTATGGGTTTCATAGATTCTGCTTTGTTTTTTATTTTTTTGCCGTAAAGGGTATTTGGTGGAGAAGGATTGAATTTTGTTTTGATAAGTTGGTCGAAATTGTAGTTGGGTCTAGTTCTAGATGTTAGCAATATGTCATATCTTTTTAATAATCCCATAATATTTTAAGAAATTTAATTAATGAGTTATCTACGGTTATATTTTAGACTAATGTCATCCCTCTCCACTTACTTTGAAGTAGCTATTTTTTCGTTACAGAGAAAAAATGAATGCTTTTTGGTAATTCAACCAATCTTGAATTTTACAAGCATATAAAGCTATTGTTTTATAAGGTATTGTTCCTTCCCTCATACTGTTCATTCCATTTTATAATTTCTCTTCATTTATGGCTTCTAGTGGTGATGAGCTGAAATCACTTGAGTCTCGAGTTCATATTATAATTGCTTTCATAAAGTAAGACTCGAGAGCCAAGCTGTAACGCCCCAAGATTTCATATAAACATCCTAGGCAACGCTAAATAATTCTTCTGGCTAACCTTAACTCTAAACACGAGATAAGCAACCTCCTGGAAAATAATTTAGATGAAATAAAGCTTCGACTTCCATACGTTTTATCAGAAATATAAATGTCATAAACTGTAAGAACTCCGCCCTCCGTGGGCAATTTAAAAGAAAACAACAACATCTCAAATTCGCCTCAGTGGCTAAAATTATTAAATAAGAAAAAACAACCGTGCACCTAAACTCCAATGACAACAACGACGCGTTTACCAACAACATCCATTACAATTAAAGTAGTTCTAAATAATACAAAATTTCCTCCGCGGTTCACACCTAGCAATAACATATGTCTGAAGGCTACTCGTACCCAACTACCCTTCCCTCTATCCTCACAAACTAAACTAGTGA
>NW_019104849.1:114880-138915 GCF_001995035.1 Momordica charantia | reverse complement strand
ATAACCGAGATGTCACACTTAAATTAAATAAAGATAACTGATGAATCAAATAAAATAAAATGAAATAAATAAATAAATAAAATCTATTTTGTTATAAAAATTTCCCGGAACTCGAGGCAAGCTAACCTGAGTAACGCGGGGCGTTACAAGCAGACTCCGACAGTATAGCGACACTAGATCCAGCTCCGACATTTCTTTATGGCCCTCGACACCCACAGAATCTTATGGATATCCAAGCGTAGCAGATCTGACGAACCAACCAGCCTCAACGACCTCCAGCAGYAGTGCAGCAAACCTTGACCATAGACCCGACACCCAGTCCGCCCGAATTGTAGATCTCCGACCCACGACGTCAAATCCAGCGACCTCCTTCCCTAATACGTTTTAGACAGGAATTTTTTTAAATAAGGAAAAAATTGTTTTGGAAAGCATCTTTTAAAAAGTAAATGTTTTGAAAAGAAATTGTTTCTAATAACGAACCAAGTATTATAAGGAAAGAAGAAGAAAACGTTTTTTAAAGAAAGCTTTAAATAAATCTTGCAAAAAGAAAGAAAATATTTTGAAAAAGAAAATCTTTTAAATCAAGTTTAAATAAGATTTTGAAAAAGAAATAAAATTTTGATTTGATTTTAATTTTTGTTTTAAAAATAAAAAGATGAATCCTATGTAAAATAAACATTTATTTTAACACAATTTTATTCTTCGTTTTTTATTTTCTTTTAAAATATATATCTTGTTTTTAAATCTTTTAAAACAAGTTTAAATAAGTTTTTGAAAAAGAAATAAAAATTTCGGTTTGTTTTAAGTAAATATTGCAAAAGGAAACAAAATATTTTGATAAATAAAATTTGTTTTTGAATAAAAATACTTTTTTTTTCTAAAGAAAGATTTTCTATTATGTTTTAAAATGATTTTTTCTTAAATGCAAAGTTTTTTTTTTTAAATAAGTCTATGTTAAAAATAATAAAATATTTTGTTTTATTTTCTTTGATTTGGCCAAAAACTAAATTTAAAGGGGAAAAAAATTTAAAGGGAGGTTTAAGGATAAAGTTTTTTTAGGAAAGTTAATAAAAAATTGAAAAGAAAATAAAGTTTGTTTTAAAATAAATGAATCTCAAATTACAAATTAAGTAAAAGTTTGTTTTTAAAATAAAGATTTGTCAAATGAGTTTTAAAAAAAATAATAAGAGATTTTTAAAAAACAAATTTGATTATTTAAATAAGAGATAAAAAAAGAATTTCAAACCCTCGTTCAGAGTTTTTTTTTATTAATTTTAAAAACAAAGTTTGAAAAGAAAATGTTTGTATTTTTAAGAATAAACTTAAGTTGTATCCAAGGTTCGAAATGTCGATGTCGATGGAAATGTCGAGGTCCCGATTTTACAGACATGTTGATGGACATGTCGATGTCGACGGATATTCTGAGAAAAATCAAGGAAATTGCAAATATTGATGCAAATTTTTTGAATTAGTAAATAAGACGGTAATTGTAACTTAATTAGACTATAATTAATCACTTTTAACCATCATATATAAAAATATATGTAATTTACTTATGGAAATGTCGATGCGGATGAAATTTCCATAAGTAAATTATATTTGTATATATATATAATAGAGGAGAAAAAATATAAAATAGATTTTATATTATTATTTACTTATCGATGCGGATGAAAAATATAAAAATATATTTGTATATATATATAATAGAGGAGAGAGGAGTAAGATTTTTTTTTTCAAAAGAAATGAGTAATGGTTGTTAAACTTAAACTTAATATGGAGAAGTATAATTTAAAATATAAAATGGAAAAGAAGAAAAAAAAAAGCAACCGTGCAAAGTGCAAACACAAAATTCACATCTACAGTGCACGTCCCACATCGATAGATTTCAAATAAGGGAGGGGAGCATCCCTCTATAAAAGCTACCCTCCCTTCCCCAACTTTCATTGCTTCAAAACTCAAAATTCGTTGGGCTGGGCCTCTGGTGAAAATTGCGCTTTTTGCCAATAAAGTAAATTTTTTTTATATAATTAAAACATATCCTTGAAATGTCATGGATATCATGACATTTCGCTATTTTGGCGACATATCGACCACAAGTGGGGAAAAAAGACTTTCAACCCTTCTATTGTGTCGACCGATATTAAAATCACTAGTTGTATCCTAAGTTGTTGGCACAACAAGGAACTTAGATATTATTATTCATGACCTAAGATATTATTATTCATGACCTAAGTTTGAGTCTTTGCATGCCTCAAATTAAAATTGATTTTATTATTTTATTTTTTATCATTGATTTTACTAAATAATTATTTTGAAAACTTCAACGGAAATTGAGATCTTCCAATATTCTTGAGGTGATAAAAATCTTCTAATGGTATTCGTGCCACTCATACCTATTAATTCATATCTTATAACAAAGTGTGAATTAATATAACATGGGACATTTCAATCAAAACACAAGAATATGTTTTTTTGGACAAAATAAAATAATAGGATAATTTTAAACAAAATGTGGTACTGTTTTCGAACGGGTGTCGTATGGTGCTAACACCTTCCCTACACTCAATCGACTCCTGAACCAAAATCTAATTTTGCAGATCATTTTTTAAAAATAGGTGACCAATCACACCTTATAGATGGTTGGTGGTGACTCCAAACCCTTATCTCGAAAGAGACCCTTCCGGGGATGACGTTTGCCGCTCCACGTCGCGATGACGTTGTGACAATACCTGTAATGCCGAATGGAAAGAAATATGAGAAAAATTTATGGAAGGACAACTTTCTTAAGATAATCCAGATCTAATTTCAAGAGTTTTTAGAGGACTTTAAAAATCAAATTATGCAAAGATAAATATTTGGAAAAGTGGCAGCTTTTGTATATGTCATTGAATTTCAGAAACGTGGTCTTCCACACATGCATATGTTAGTTATATTGAAAAATGATTATAAGCTCACAAATGTTGACCAATATGACAACTACATTAACGCAAAAATTCTAGATAGTCAAACAAATCCAACCATTCACAATGTTGTTGTGAAATACATGCTTCATGGGGCATGCGGAGAAGATGACAAAAAGTGTTCTTGCATGACCAATGAAAAATGTAAATTTCGTAATCTACGACAATTTACCTCAAAGACAATGCAAGGAAATGTTATATACCCAATCTACAAGAGAAAGACAATGGAAAACAGGTATTTATAATAATTTAACTTATTTATTGATTTATTAATTTTTTTTAATGGTTATAATATGCTAAATGATAGCTATTAGGTTGTTGCATTTAGTATTTAATATTTAATAATAATTTCCTAATTATATTACACTTTTCAAAATTTGAAAGTAATCGTAAGTATCTACTTTTAAGATACAAGTGCCACATTAAAGTAGAAATATGTTTTGGGTTAAAAGTAGTTAAATACTTATACAAGTATATTTATAAGGGACATGATCGAGCAGCAGTTTATACATCACATGATAGTGATAATAAAAGTATTGATGAAATAAGAGATTATCATAAATAAAAGAATTTATGATTTTAGATTGAATGGAATATCTCCTCTGGTCATAAACTTATAGCTTCACCTTCCTAATATGCAATGTGTTTCTTATTGGGAAAATCAAAATCTGAATAAACTAATTTATTGGGATTATATTTTGAAGACAATGCTAACAGAATAGTTTCATATGTGTCAAAAGTATGAAACTACCAGAAAGTATTTATACAAAGAGTTTCCTGAAAATTATGTATGGGATAAACAACTACGGATATGGAAGGAAAGAAAAAAGGATAGTTGTATCATGCATTGTAAGAACAAATCCAAAACAAGGAGAAAGATATGCATTTGCTACTAAACCATGTTAGAGGACCAACATTTTTCGAGTCTTTAGTACTTGTCAATGGAAAGAGATTATTGACATTTCAAGAAGCAGTACAATAAGTGAGACTCTTAGATTCTGACCAAGCTATAATAGAATGTTTAGATGAAGCAGCATCGTTTGAGATGCCATATGCTTTCCGAAAACTTTTTGCAACATTATTAGTGTATTGTGAACCTACTGACGTGTGAAAATTGTGGGAAAAATATTCTCAGGTATTATCAGAAGACTATAGAAAAGATGAGCCAATAAATTTGGAATATCATATTCAATCACTAGTAAAAAGTTGGCCTTCAATGACAGCTAAATTCTGTCATTAACATAATTCATGACAATTATCTAATTGTCATCTATTAAGGCATCAAGACAGAGGAGAAGATGACAAATTTGAAAACTTGTCATCAATTCATTTTCATCTACCATTATAATTTGTCATGAATAGATTTTCCATCACAATTAATAATTGTCACGGAAAGTCATTTAATTACAATTTAAGTGTCACTGAAACAATCAAATATTTTTGTCATCCTGTCAATAAATACCTAAAGATGATAGTTTATAAATTGTCATGAACTAGTATTTAACGACAGTTAAAGATTGACGTGAATTTTTTTTTAACGATTATTTATAACTGTCATGAAAACTTTTGTAGTGATAATTTTAGTAGTCAATATTGTTAGTTTTAACAATCACGAAAAATTGTATAATGACAACTTAAAAATGTCATGCAACATTAAATAATGACATTCAATATATGTCACGTAAAGGTTTACAATGACAATTTAAAACTATCATGATATACTTACTAATGTCAACATTTAATTGTCAAGAAACAGTTTTAAATGTTTTTTTTTTGTCACGAAACCTATTTTGTTGACATTTATAAATGTAACTTTTCATATAAATTTGTTTTGAAATGTTTCTAAAAATCGATTTCCGTAGTTGTACCTATACTTGTCAATTGTGACGTATTTTACATACAAAAACATATATATCCATTAGTACACCAACCCACCTACAAATTAAAGTGTATACATATAGTAAATTATATATACATCAACGAAGGTTTTTCATGTCCATCAACCCCGTACATAAACAAACTATACCAAGTAACTACTAACCCAACAAAAAATGGCCCCAACAGTCATCTTTTAAATATCGCAATAACTACCCACCATGGTTCTCCAGACTCTTATTGGAAGACCTAAGCAATGGACAAAAACCTCAAATATTTCACAATATTATATGCAAAAGGTCAAACTACATCTAATGTAGCTAACATATTACGATTATATGTTGTTAGAGTTCATACCGTGTAAATGTGAAATGTCAAACTACAAAATGAAGCTAACATATTACAGAAACGCTCGGCCCTGCTTCCTTCAACCCTCGCTCCCACATGTTGAACAACATATTCAAAACAAATAATTAAGAAAACATGAATCTAACTTCGGCAAATATACACAAAAATGGAGAACCTAAACTTTCAAATCTCTTACACTGAGTTTACTTCTTCTTTCTACTCATTGTAAAGGTTAACATAGTAGAAAAGAAAATTATATTTCAAACCTTTGGAATCAACACACTTTCATAGCTTTTATGTAGTGCCAAAGAGCTAACAATCACAATACGCACCTAAGATCTTTTTCTTTCCTTCAAATCACTCACACAAAACCCTACTTTCACAAAAACAAAGACGCAAAAAGACTATTTCAAACGGTTTTTGAAATTCTCAAAATACTAAAAACTTTACCCAAATAAAACTGATTTAGGAACAACACAGATGTTGAACACTAACAAACAAAAACAATCTACTTATCTAAACCTTAATTGGCTATCTTTGCTGCAAGATAGCTAGAAAATTATCCAACTAGACTTCCAACTATATGCATGACATAAATATAACAATAAGTCTTAATTGGCTATCTTTGCTGCAAGATAGCCACACAATTATCCAACTAAACTTTAAACCACACAATTATCCAACGAGACATTATATTATATGAATGACACATATAAATACTAAGTCTTAATTGGCTATTTGCACAATCTTACATAACCAAGTCAAGCCTAAAATCAATGCACGATATTCACAAAAAAGACCACATAAGTAATTAGAATGGGAGAGAAAGACAACCAGAAACAAGATATGAACACACCAATCTAAACAACATAGCTTTAACAAACACAAACGAAACGGAAACATTATCTACCACATTTCTCACAGCAATAACAAGCTTTCACAATTAGTAAAAGTAATGAAAGGAAAGAATATCAAAGACAAAAAAGTTTGAACACACTCCACTATTGCCAAACTGATAACTTGCGAAGAATGATAGAAAATATAAACTAAAACAGAGGGAGGGATAGAACAAATGAAAACTAAGTGCTTCCTCCCCTCCCAATAATAAAATTAAGGGAATTATCACCCTCTACCTTTTGCACTATATATATGTACATCCTTTTCTCTCATTCAATTCAATGCAATTTATTGTTTTAGCAATCATTCTGATCTCCTCCAATGTAGTACCCATATATTTTATTTTCTTTCTCCACACCAAAATGAAACGAAACTATATAGATATACATTCTCCATTCCTTCAGAAGACATGAAAACATAATGCCTAACTAATTTTATGGGGTGGTAAATGACACAACGAATAATTCTACAATGACCAACATGCTTCTCAAGATCATACGATATGTTTCAGCAATATAGTCAATACCATGAGGCTTTAACAGTGACCAAGAACCATACCTCAATATACCGTTACAGTATATGTGGTTCATGCCAAGGCTATTGCCCAAAAGTAGTCGATCAAACAAGCTCAACAAAAATTTTCAATCTCCAACATGTTGCAGCCAACAAAACGACAATGAGTT
This sequence comes from Momordica charantia, assembly GCF_001995035.1. Next base: position 132,149 of record NW_019104849.1, on the reverse strand, counting down.
ACTTGAACGGGGAAGCCAAAAAACAAGATAGCACATATACTACGAAACGTATATGTGTGAGCGTATGAACTCTGCCAACTCCCTCCTAATCACATCCAAGTGCTCCTGTGTGTAACACTGCGGTGCCCCTTTCATCTATACATATTTATATCAAAGTCAAAGCAATGCAATATGAGAATATATATTATTATTCAAACAGTCACACTATGCTATATACGTACGCATTCTGGGATTGTTATGTTACGAGCGAAGACTATATCACGCATGAACCGCATGACATAATATCCACATTCTACTGCATTCGGTTGTTTTGGGCATTGTGAATATGACATATAAATAATACACCGCAATGAATAAGTTACATATATATGCAGGCAAATAATTGAACTCGAAAAACACTTTATCGGTACATGCTTCAGAGCAAATAGTTTTTTCTGTATATTTCTTACAGCCCTACACCAAGTGACTCATATAAGATATTTCATCATTATATATGCTAAGAAATATTCAATACTACATGAGGAGGCATGCAATACACTTACATGGTGATGACACTAAGAATATCGTCTGTCAGGCGATTTCTTATCGAGTTAAGAAAATATGTCATATTCTTTGCGGGAGACATCACTATCAACGTCCAATGATCTCTACAAAGTCAAGTTAATAATTACTTATTGGCACATACGAAATATTTATCTATGGCCAATACAAAAACTTACCCGGAATGATATGGAAACATCAGCAGTTGGTTCAACTCCAATTCTGAGAGTCTTTTAGTCAATACTTGCACGCAGTTTTCTTTAGACAGATTAGTTATAGAAGTGGCCCCAGCATCCAGAAACTTGTACGGACTTTATTCATTTTCATTGCCCAACGATCTATGTAAGAACCTATACAAAGGCGTTGAAAGTTCGGTATTTAATAAAGCAATATATTGATCAACATAACGTACTCTACCACCAACAGAAAATCAACTTGAAAGCAATTAGCTTACGTTGTGTAGGCATCAATGCGCAAAGTAGTTGTCGGTTCTATATGAAACAACTTCTGTACATCATCCACCATGATAAACAACTTATGTTCATGACCGAACACATCCAAGATAATATGATAATCAACTACGAGATGTTACCTTCTCTTTATCGGATATGACTGGACTTTGTGGTCATAATATATGTGAACCTATTTCTTGCGAGAGAATATCATTTCCTCCATGCGTCGGAAATTGGAAGTCGAGAGTCGTCATCAACCACCACGTCCATGGACACTTTCACGTTTCCATCATTCCTCTCAGATTCAAATATAGTGCTTACAGCGACAACATTATCAATGAACCCAAGTGCCAGACGACAATAAGTTCCCTCCTGTATCAAAATCATTATTTATAAGCAGTTAACGAAGTTATATTTCTTGTTTCCTTAAATTGAAAAGCTGCTGAACACTTACCTTGAACTTCAAAGTTTCTTCCCTGTCCAATATCTTCAAGTGAACACATAAAGTAACATCAGTAAGTATTGGTAACTGCATGCATTACATTTCTTATAAGAAAACTTGGTAAACATAAACATTTACCTCATCTATATTCTCCTTTTTTAAAACCTTTTCATCTCGCTCATGGTTCGATAAAGTACTACGCTTTGATTGAGGAGATTTTTTTGAAGCATTTTTAGATGGTGTGGTACGCTTTGACTGAGAAGATTTCTTTGGAGCGTTTTTAGATGGTGTGGTACGCTTCGGTTTAGGAGATTTTTTTGGAGTCTTCTTAGCCGACGTGCCATGTTTTGATTTTGGGGAACCTTTTTCATGCTTCTTCAGTTTCACTTGAAGTTCTTTCACAAGAGCTGTCATTTGATCATACTCTTCGATGTCCACCTTTTTCTCTCCTACTGGGGGCGTTGAGTGTTTGGTTGGATTATGGAAGTATTGGGTTTTTGTTATGTCCCGACCTACTGCTCTAACAAGTCTGGGCCGATCCCGACTGCCTAGTGCGATGGATAACAAATCCCCATCTTTGTCCACATTCTCTTCTTCCAAGTCTTGCATTATCATGAGATCATCCTATAATTATAATAGCAAATATAAGTTCAAACAATTATTATTCGTGCTTAACAATTAATATAACACTTACTATGCGCTCTACGACTTTCTATGTCGGTTAATGCACAATCTTCCTCTCGCGATTTGTTCGGGTCTTCTTCCCTAAGATGCAACGATCTGATGATCTCTCATGTGATGCATCAATTTTCTACACACATAGTTAAATTTAGTTAATAAGTATTGCTTAAAATGTTATAATATATATATAACGTACCAATTCCTCAGCAAGGTTTGCATAACCCTTCCGCGACATGCAATGGTTTATACACGTGTTTTTTATACTTTTCTTTGTTCGTCTCATTTTGTCTCTGCATAAAGGCGTTAATGTATCGGTGTACTACATTTTTTGATATAGAACATATATAGATGATGTGCAAAGTATCCATATTCTAATTCGTCCTTCAAAGTCTTCAGTCAATCTAGATTTCACGAACACTTCCCAATGTTCTTGCGAAATATGCGAGTAGTCTTCCGGAGGAGCTTTTAATTTATCAGGATCGTTTATGAATAGTTTAATAAACTTTTTCGTGAGCCTGTACTTGGAGTTTCTAAAAGCAATCCCAACCACTTAAATTAGATTTTTTTCTTGGTTCTATAATCAACTACAAATCCACCCTATATGGCCAATACAAACCGTTTAACATCAGTGTTCATATGTAAACCAAGTATAGCTAGCTAAAAAATTATAAAGATACCTGTATCAAGTCATAGATTTTCTCCTTCGTCTCAGATGGAACCGATTTCCATGTTTCGTATATTATGGGAATATGGTGTCGTACACTTATTCCAATAAAAGTCTTCAATTTCGTCACATTATATCCAATCGGTTGCCCTTTCACCTTATACTTAATAACCCGCCGGTGACCTTCGCTGCTAATTCGTGTAATCTCGTGCAACCCCGAAGGTCCACACTTCTTCCTCGTCTTGCTAGTTTCACCTACATCTGTCATTCTGTCGTTCTGGTACAAATTCTCTTTAGTTACGTGGAAAATTGCACTACCGAAAGAATTCAATGTAAAGATAACCAATAATAGTAATTGAACATTAAATAAGACAATAAAATAAAAACTCAGTAATATTACTAATATTACATTAACACACAGCAAATGGAAATAGAATACGTGAACTCAATATAGTCTAATGTGAACAAAGTGATGCATGATAACAAAATAATTTAAAACAAGGCCTTCTAGTATATCCCCTTAGACCGATTGCCTACGGGAAACAAAAAGACAACAGTTCACACGTGTTAGAATTTTATTTATACAACAACAAATAAAAAATTATAAAATATTGTATATACGTACTCAATACATAATTAAATATCAACTCATGTGCCTTCACAATCTTCTCTTGTATATAGTGGGCCATTTTCATCAACTTCAGCTGATGGTGTGTCCTTCGAGATTGAAGTATAGTGCAACGAAGAATCATCAAGATCATCCTTGGAATAAGTGTAACTTAAGTCTTTCAGTGGGGGTGTCACTACGATTGACCATTGTACATCACTTGGATCTTCTACATAGAAAACCTGCCTAGCTTGTGATGCCAGTATGAATGAATCTGACATGTGTCCAATACGATTCAGATCAACTAATGTAAATCCAAGTTCGTCTGTTCTAACACCGTTGTGGTTTTCAACCCAACCACATTTAAATAGTGGAAGTTTAAATGTGTTGTAGCTAATCTCTCATATCTCTTGAATGACCCCATAGAATGACATGTCTCCAACTATTGGATTCTTATCTTTTGTACTAGACTCTTGAATTATCGTGGCAACTAAGCTTACCCCACTATTTTGGAAACTTCTAATGTTGTCACGTTTTTTTGTGCTATAAGAACATCCATTCATCCTATAGTCGTCATACATCCTAACCTCTGGGTTAGGCCCATGAGCCATCCAGCGCAAGGTTTTCGAAATGCATTTACCGTCTGTAATTTCGCTCATCATCTATGGAAAGGAAAAAAAAAGACTCATCTGATTATACTGCATGTCTATCAAGTGTATAAGATATCTGAATCATGGACATTGTTCACCTTATCACGCATCCAGTTGCTGAAGCTTCTGGTGTGTTCATTCTAAAGTCACTTCATATTATTTGACCTACTTGGATTTTCCTCTTTCAAGTGTTTCATGTGTTGTCTGCAACAAATATTGCGTGTTATGAAAATCTTCAACTGAATATACTTAAGAGATTGAAATCTTAATACCTTCGATATGGTTCCACTTCTTCAGTGTTCTCCAATACATAAATATGAGCTTCTTTTAGATGATCAACACTCGACTTTACGTATGATCCAGCTAATAAAGGCCTATCACGGAGACTCTCTTCTACATTGTTTTGAGAGCCCAGTCCAACTACATCTAGTCCAAAGAGAAATTCAGTGCAAAATTCAAAATTTCCTCCACTATATAACTGTGCAATACTTCCTTTAGGACGATTTCTATTTTGCACATATCCCTTCAATAATTTCATATATCGTTCAAATGGATACATCCACCTTAAATAGACAGGCCCGCAAAGTTTAACTTCTCTCACAAGGTGAATAGTAAGATGCACCATTACATTGAAAAATGAAGGTGGGAAGTACTTCTCCAATAGACATAATGTAACCACTATATCATCTTACAATTTATCCAATTCTTCAACAATCACAGTTTTAGAACATATTCGGTTGAAGAATAAACACAACCTGATAATGGTATATCGCACATGCTTAGGTAGAACTGAGTGTAGTGCGATTGGAAGTAGTTGTTGCATCAAAACATGACAATCATGAGATTTCAGCTAGTTGAGTTTTAAGTCTTCTAAAGAGACAAAACTTCAAATGTTCGAGGAGTACCCTTCAAGAACTTTGACATCATACAAAGTCTTACATACAGTTCTTTTCTCCTCTCTCGATAATGTGTGACAGACAGGAGGTATATAAGTTCTTTTCCCTTTCGTTACTGGCGCAAGTTCAGTGCGAATATTCAATTCAACCAGGTCAAGCGTAGCATTTATTCCATCTTTACCTTTTCCTGGAATGTCCAATAATGTTCCCATGATATTTATACACACATTCTTCTCGATATGCATTACATCCAGACAGACATGCAACCTATTCCAATATGGGAGTTGAAAAAATGCAGATTTTTTCTTCCAATACCTATTGGCAGTTTGCCAACTCAACTTATTGTCGTCTTTCTTGCCCTTTATGAAGTTCATGTCAGTAAGTATTCTAAAAATAGCATCTTCCGACAAAAGTTGCGGAGCATTTGCACGCTCTTGCTTACCATTAAATGCTTTTTTCTATTTTCTATATGGATGATATCTTGGTAAAAATCTTCTATGTCCCATGTACACATTTTTTCTCATGAACCAACCATATTGAAGAAATGTTAGTACCACATATCGGGCAAGCTTTATAACCCTTCATAGTGCATCCACATAAGTTTCCATATGCTGGAAAGTCATTAATAGTCCGCAACAAGACAGCTTTTAGAATAAACGATTCTTGTTTGTGCGCATCATAACACTGAACTCCATCTTCCCACAAAAGTTTCAAGTCCTCAATCAACGGAGCTAGATATATATTTATATCGTACCCCTGTTGTTTCAGTCCTGAAATTAACATGGTCAACATCAAGAACTTCCTCTTCGTGCACAACCATGGTGGAAGGTTATATATTGTAGTTATCACTAACCAACAACTATATTTATTGTTCCTATCCCCATATGGGTTAACACCATCCGTTGATAAGCCCAAACGTAAATTTCTTGAGTCTAAACCAAAATCCGGCCAAAGGTGATCTATTAACCTCTAAGAGGGAGAGTCAGCTAGATGTCGCAAAACCCCATCTAGTTTCCTACTGGTACTGTGTCATGTCAAATTCTTAGCATGATCGGAGCTCCTAAATAGTCTAATGAATCTTGGAATTATCGGAAAGTACCACAGCTGCTTTGCGCGAACTCCTTCTTTCTCCTTAGTTGTATCCTTATTTAATTTCCACTTAGACAAACTACAATAAGGACATCGGTTCATGCGTGCGTATTCCTTTCTATATAAGCAACAATCATTAGAACATGCATCAATTTTCTCATAATTCAAACCCAGAACACAATGTTTTTTTTTTGCCTCGTACATGGATTTTGGCATTTCATTCAATTCTGGTAGGAGGTCACTAATTATAGATAGTAAATCTGAAAAATTGGAATTGTTCCATGAATATCGTACTTTCAGGTTGTATAATCTTACTAAAGCTGACAACTTCGTGAACTTTTTAGATCCAGGGTATAATGGTTTCTTAGCATTATCAAACATAATTTCAAACGATTTCGGTACATGTGAAATTCCATCATAAACAGTCTGAACCATGTCAATCACATCGAACAAATCATTATCATCTTCGTGATTCTTATTGAACTCACCATTCAACTTATCCTCATCTGTTCTAGGTGCATGTTCTTCACCATGCCAAAACCATACCCTATAGCTCTGATCAATACCGTATTCATACAAGTGATTTCTAATGGTTGAGCATCCTTATCTATACGGTTTCCACATTTCAAACAGGGACAATGTATAACCTTAGAACCATTTGCATGATGGAACCCAAATTCAACGAATGACTCGACTCCTAACTCATAATCCTCAGACAATCTATTTCTTTTCATCAATGATTTGTCCATTGTCCTAATATTAGGCAACTTATTAAATGATGACGTAAACAATTTACTGATGATAATATGGAAAAGATAGAAACTACAGGTCGAGACTAATTTTAAGGTTTATTTAAAGTGCATCAAATATGGACAGTATGATTAAACTTGTCGTCAAACTGCAAGAGGAGGAGATCATCCAATGAAAGGCATCGTAGGGAGGATCATCGCAATAAAGAAACTACCATGACATATAATGGTCATTAAAAGGAGAAGTTTCCTAGAAACAAACAAACTTACAAAGATATGGAGGCTAGCAAAGATCTAAATGAAGTATTTAACTTGGCTAGTCTAACAATTAGACAACTCTCATAAGGTATAATTAAACTAAACTAACATGGAAAAAATAACAAGGCAATAGGCAAGAATAACTAGGACATAGGCAAAGGTTTTAGCAGTGGCGGAAAACCGATAAAAAAAATTATGGACTGCCAAAAATATCCTTAAGCCAAATAGTTCGATAATATTTTTCAAATTTCTATACAAGAATCGGATCAAACCAGCTACACTGACTAAAACCCCTCAAAGAAACAACAGATCTGTTGTGGTTTCTATTTATTTGTAAGTTCATTTTAACGTGTTCTGTTGTGAAGGGTCATCATTCATTATTGTGATTAAGCTATATTAATAACAACAGTAACAAACATCTGCAACCCTATCTTTCTTTTTTCAATAAGAAACGAACTTTCCATCGATGAGAGATAGAAAAGTGAAAACAAACCACCAAACAAATAAAGAAAAAGAGACGAAAAAAGAAAGACATGTCCTGTATGACTCCCAACATAAGAAGATGAAACTATTAACTTAGGACAAATACAGGCATTGTAGATTTCTAGAAGTTGGAACTTTTAACATAATTGGTAAGCCAAATTCTAGAAATACTTAACATGATTAGTTAAGCTAGATTCCTGGGTCAAGACATAAGTCCCCATATTTAAAGTAGTTGATGAATGTTATAGTTTATAATGATTTAATGCTACCATAAAAAAGACATAATTAACTCTATAACCAAGTGCTACCATAAAAAAAGAAGAAGAAAAATCCATAACAAATATTCAAGTTACAGGAGTCATTTCTAGACTTGTTACTCAACGTGATACATGTAATTGCAACCAATTCCAATGGGGCGGCCTTGGCATTAAATAAATTACTTAAGCAATGCTTTTTCACAATCAGCCATAACCAATTAACTAAATAGCTTAATCACAATAATGAATGATTGATGGCCCTCCACAACAGAACACGTTAAAATTAACTTACAAATAAATGAACCAAGAAAAAAAGGATCTCAAAGAAACAATAGTGAAAATCGATCTCATACGCTCTAATGGATCATCGCACAAAATCAAAGCCCTAACTTGGAATTTCAAAAAAAATGGGAAGTATGAAATCAAATACTAGGTCCGAAATACACCTACCTTGAATATACACAAGTTTCATAAACTAAATCTATCATGAAGTAAAAACAAAATAGCATAGTTTCATCAATAAGGTAAACAAGCAAAGAACAAAAAAGAAAACGATTGTAGAGCAGAAATTGTAGAGCAGAAACAACATAGATTCATCGACGGCAGTAGAGGCAAGTTGGGTGTAAATTGTAGAGCCGAAACAGACCAAACTAAGAAGAAAACGATTTGAGACAATACCTAGGAAGGAAGAAACAGGCGAAGGAAAGAGCGTGAGAAATGGGCAGTACGACAGAGCAATGGCGGTGGACGGCGGACAACGGAGCGATGGCAGTGGACGGCAAATGAAAGCGTGACGGCAGCAAATAGTTTCCAAAAGCGGCGGACGACAGACGATTCGACTTGGCGGCTTCGAAAGAGAAGGAGACGAGGAGGGAGAAGAAAAGAGGATTAGGCATTTCAAATCCCTTTCTCGATTGTTAATTTAGAAAAAAAGGGTAAAAATTTTTAGTTTTTTAATTATAATTATTTAAAAAGACAAAAGTTTTAAAAACTTTTTAATTTAAAAACAAAAGTATACTTTTATAAATAAATAGGCTAGATTCACTTTTCCCCGTCTATTTAGAATAATATTTATAAAAATAAAACAATATTGCCAGACAATTACTAGGAAAGTCCATTTTTTTACTCTTTCTCAAAAGAGTCGGGAGTTGTAATTTTTAATAAAAATATTACTTATGCTATTTTAAAATGGTCGGGAATATTAATATGTCCCGACTATTTCAAAAATTTTCGGGAATTGTAATATTTAAAAAAAATTAAAAACAATAGCGCACAACAATTTATTAAAATATTGATGTAAAGTCCACTATTTGACTTTTTTCTAAAAATAGTCGGGAGTGGTAATTAAAAAAAATCAAGAACAAATTTTGTCTGACTATATAATAAAATAGTTGGTGTTTGGTGTACACATGTGTCCATATATATATATATATATATATATATATATATATATATTTTACAAAAAGAAATATCTTCTAAGTTTTTATTTTTAATTTTATTTACTTGTTTCTATTTTCTTTCAAAAAGTTACTATTAATATTCTTACAAATTTAGACAAGAATCTAATAAAATAAAAAAAAATCTCAAAACTAAGATTTAATTAAAAAAATTTCTATCTAAACTTCAAAATTTTATGTTATAAAAATTTAAAGCTTCATGAACCTAACTAGTTCCAATTTAAATTCAAATTAATACATAACCATTCGATTAAGTTGACTACCTTTCATTCCAATAAAAAAAATTAGGCTATAATTTAAATATAAATATTTTATTTACGGAATGCTTGGTGAAACTAGAATTAACTTATATTATTTTTTTATAAAAAATATATTAATAGAGGGTTGAAAAAATAATTTAAATTCATAGGGCTCAAACTCGGGACCGAAGAGAGGTAGGACACAATTACGCAGGATAAGCATACTACTATAACAAATACCATTTTCTACTTGTTTCATGGAGTATTTGGGGAAACTATTAAGCATAAATCTATACTCGATGCGACCGGACAATCCCAAAATAATTAATATCGTCAACAAAGCTGCAGTTTTTCCGACAGAAATGAAACGCGCTCAAAATCATTTGTTTTTGTATGTCATACATTCTCAAGATGGTCTAGGTAATTGTCATGGAATACTTGAAATTTTTTTTATTTTCATTGACAATTATAAAATGTCATAAAAGCATGAAACTTTTCGTAAATTGCCGTTTTTTCCATCCAAAATCGCGCCTCCACCATTTCGTGACAGTTTTCCACTGTCATAAAACTTACAAAAATCGAAAAATAGCGTTTTCTCTCGCAAAAAACACGCCTCCATCATTTATGACAGTTTTTTTTTTCATCCAAACTTTTTTATTGTTCACAACTGTCATGGAAGACCAACTTTCTACTAGTGAATGTTATTTGCGAGATATAAAATTATTCCTCGAGTCAATTGGCAAGCAAATCACAATGTATGATTTACCAATAATCAAACATATGCCGCATGCAAATAGTTGTTATATGAAAGACATATTGGATGAAAGATTAATTATAGTCTCGAACGAGGATATTCAAGCTTCATCCAAGTTGAATGAAGACAAAAAATTGGCATATGATATTATTGTTCATAGAATTGTGAATAATAAAAGTGGCGTGTTTTTTATCGATGGGCCAGGAGGAACAGGAAAAACATTTTTTGTATCGTGCATTGCTAGCTACTATAATTATATTTTCCTCCCACATAATATTACAATTACATGTGAAAATGATGAGGCTACAGTGATGAAGTTACACGACGTTATGTATCCTAATCTCGAAAAAAATGCAACTTCAACAGAATACATGACAAATATGGTAGTTCTATCCTCTACAAATGTACAAATGAGTATGTTAATCAGATCAAGGAGAAAATGATTGAGCTATTTTCCGGAAAAATCTTTGAATTCCTGAGTTTTGATGAGGCAATTGATGACACACATAATTACTATCAATAAGAATTCCTCAACTAATTATTGCCTAATGGTATTCCTCCACACAAATTGATGTTGGAAAAAAATTGTCCAATTATACTATTGAGGAACTTAGACCCAGGTAACAGTTTATATAATGGAACTAGAATGGTTTGTCGTGAATTTTGCAAAAATGTCATTTATGCAGAAATCACCACTAAATAGAATGCAGGAAAACAGGTTTTCTTTCCACAAATACCTATGAGCCCTGAAAACGATGAAGGATATCCATTCAAAAGAAAAAGAAAAAAATTTCCAATACAACTTTTCTTTGTCATGACTATTAATAAGGCTCAAGGGCAAACAATACCGAACATAGGAGTTTATCTTCCTCAAAATGTTTTTTCACATAGACAACTATACGTGGTACTATCAATAGGTATCTCTATGACGACAACAAAGGTGTTGGTGAAATCAAAGGAAATTGGACAAAAAACATTGTATACAATGAAGTTTCGACTCTGTAAATCTATTTGTTTACCATGCACTATTATATTATGTATCACAATTATAATAATATTATTCACATAATATCCCATTCTTATTTTTGTTTCAATGTTAATAAAGGTTCATAAATTAAACTAATATTACTTTACAAGTTAAAAATAACAATGATAAACAAATTTCTAATAAAAATATATATTAATAATTATATACATACATCAGGATTAAATTATTAAGAAATTCAGTGTTAAATTTAATGTTAATTTCGTGCCTGGCACATGGTATGTCACTAGTCTTAAATAAGTTTCAAAAAATGATTTTTATATCAAGGATAAAAAAACATTCCAAACAAATTGTAATAGGTAAGTTATCAAAATATTTATTAAACTTTTGTTTCATTTTTTCAATCACTGATTTAAATAGATCTACATTGGAATAATTCTTAAACATAAAACAAATATTAAGTAAATTTAGTATAACTTCACAAATACTAGAATAACATATCCAACAAAAATATTTTGTCGAAGTATCAAAAACATTTTAAAAAATCTCGAACAATTGATGCATATCTCCAATCAAGCTCAGTAAGTTGTATTAACATGACGAGAACTATTACGTAATTCAATACAATACAAATCTAAAATTTCTTTATATGTAACTGCCACTTTCAACATTTCAAAAGTTGAATTCCATTCGTAAATCAATTCTAATATTTCTTCTCTTTTTGTTTAGTTGTTTATAATATTTAAAATATAATTCATGTCTAAATTGAGAATTATTAATATTAAGAACTAAATATTTCAACTTTAAAATAGAATAAAAAAATAGACAAACCATCTTGTACAATTAACATGGGCACAATAGCGAATACAAAAATAATGCCTAGTGGTGATTTCAAATAATGACATAAAAATAAAGTAGCTATATCCATTATTACTAACATTATCTAGAGTTAAAATAAAACCTAATCAACAATATTATCTCATGCTTTAAGAGATTCTAATATGATATTTCCTATATAACTAGTATGAGGAGACAATCATTTTAAATGAATTAATTTGTTTGCATAATTTCCGATCAACATCAATATAATGTGTAGTCAAACAAAAATAACTTGTGTAATGACAAAAAGTCCATGTATTAGAGGTCAAACAAATTCTTCGCTTAAAATTAGAAAAAAAGTTAATAAAAAACTTTTTTTTGCCAAATTTTTTTTTCATGACATCTCATTTCACGGTAGAAGCCTAAAAATCTTCATATTGTGCGTTAAAAGACCGCTGAATGGTATCAGTAAAATCTTGATTATCTATGAAAGTAAAAGGAAGCTTTGCTATAATCATGTAATATACTCATTCAGATTTAGCATATTCCTTATTATAATAAAAATTAGTTAAATTACCTAATTGCATATATTTTCCAAGTAGAGCCATTACAGACAATATTTTGATTGGTGATGAATATATTGGTGCCTTAAAGAAGAAAAGGAAGGGGAAAGATGGCTATAGGACCCTAAAGTTGGACAGGAGCAAGGCTTATGATAGGGTTCAATGGTGTTTTCTTGAGAAAATGATGTTGAAGATCGAATTTCATTCTAAATGGGTTGTTTATTATGGATTTTATTTTTACCCCTCCTTTTCGGCATTGTTAATGGAGAAGCAAAAGGGAGTAGCGGTCGTAGGCGAGACATTTGACAAGGTGAAACTTTATTTCCATACTTATTTCTTATTTGTGTCGAAGGTCTGCAGGCATCCATTCACAAAGCTCATGCCTTGCGAGAATTTTAAGCTTTTCTATCACTCCTAATTACCTGACTATCTCTCATATCTTATTTGTTCATGATAGTCTTATCTTCTGCAAAGCGAATATTTCTGAACTTCATTCTATCATATGCCTTCTTCTTGATTATGAAAGAGCTTCGGGGTAGTAAACAAATTTTGAGAAGTCGGTCCTTTGGTTCTCTCCAAATGTCCACTCAAATTTTAAACATGATATGCAAATGGTGATGGGATGCGCGTGGTTCCTAATCTTGGGGACTATTTAGGTCTCATTTCAGCTCTTTCAAGAAATAAAAGCAGGGATTTAAAATCAATCAAAGATAGGATTTGGAAGGTGATCCAAGGTCGGAAGGAAAAATTGTTCTTTAGTAGGGGAAATAAGGTGTTGATAAAAAGTGTGGCGCAGGTTATACCTACTTATGTTATGAGTTGTTTTCGACTCCCAAAATCTTTTTGCATGGATTTGTCTTTGCAATGGCTAGATTTTGGTTGGATTTTTCGGAAGAAAAAAAAGATTCACTAGATTAGTTTGGAAAAACTTTGTTGGGCGGAAGAGTTGGGAGGTCTTAATTATTTTAGAGACCTTGGGGTTTTTAATCAAGCGCTTATTGCTAAGAGCTATGGAGATTTATTAAAACTCTTGATTTACTTACTGCTCGCATTATCTATGAGATCTATGTATAGAGTTTTCCCTTCTTGATCCTGAAATAGGGTCTCAGCCATCTTAATTTTGGAAGGGGTTGGTGTCGGGTAGAGATCTCCTGATGAGGTGGTTGAGAAAGGTGGTTGGTGATGGTACAATAATTGATTTCTTTAATGATGTCGTGAATCAACCTTTCATCCCTTATTTCTAAGGGTAATTCCGAATAGAGGGTGGTTGGTGGCTGAGTTTCTAACTCCGTCTAGGAGTTGGGATTTAAGGAGCTGGGAGAAGTGGTTGATGAAGAAGATGTTCTCACAATTTTGCATTAGTTAGCCCGACCTCAGGTTACCCGACGCGTATCGTTACTGCAACCACTTTGGTACTTTGCTTATCGCTTTTTTAGCTTTATCCCAATTAGTAGATGTGGGGGAACGGAACGGTGAATTTTGGCATTATTCTAAGTAGCATCAATATACGGCTAAGAGTGGGTATAAGCTTGCAATAAAATCAAATTTACTAGTACGCTTTACGAGCAGCAAGGTCAATGAAAATTGGTGGTCAAAATTTTGGAAAACTAATCTTCCCAAGATCCAAATTTTCATTTGGAAAGAAATTCATAACAGCATTCCAGCTATGGCTAATTTAATGATAAGGGGTTTAGATGTATTATCAGTATGTCATTTGTGTTTGGTGAAGAAGAAGAAAACTACCCATGTTCTAATTAATTGTAAACGTGCTGTCTATAATTATACTCAAACATGATGTTCCAAAAATTCACTCAAAATCTTAATGGATTCTGCAGTATTTGGAAGGAGGGTACTAAAATCATATCAGAAATCAGATAAGAAATTATGGAGAGAGTACCTTGTACAAACAGGCTGTCGTCTCTTTCTAGTGGGATTTTTGCAAATCAATTCCCTTAATAGAAAGCGGCAGGTTGTAGTGTTGTTGAAATTCCAGCTTTGGTCTTCGAGCAGCCATGATTTCTTCACACGAAGTTGCTTCTCCCCTATTTGCTAAAATTCTTGCGATTCATGAAGGAATTCATTTGGTCGAACATACAGATTTGGGGAATGTTGCTTTTCAATCAAATTCTCTGAAAGCAATTCACTTTATCAATGGAGAAACTCGATGGGAGAATGAAAGTGAAAGCTGGATTTAAGATATTAGGGCTTTGGCTACCTCTGTTTCGTCCATTACCTTCTTACATGTTGGTTGGGAGAAGAATGAAATAGCTCACCCCCTTATGAAGGAGGCTTCTAGATTTGATCTTCCATTGTGCTGGTTGACAGAATTTCCTTCTTGGCTTGTTCAAGTCGTGGAAGATGAGAGAGTTTTGTGTGTTGCTTCTTTGACTTCTACCTAATTTTATATAATGAAGTTTAGTTTTAAAAAAAAAATTGCATCTATTACATTGTGTTTTTTACCACAAATCTCACGTACCTAATAAGATGACTAATACCATCTTTTTATAAAAAATAACCACAAGTCTTATAACATTTTGTTTTCGACCAGAAAAATAACCATAAGCTGGAAAATCATTAATCGTCTACGATAAGGCAGCATGAAGTTGGAAGAATGAGGCATTGAAACTATCGTACGTGAGGACGCCATTCACCCATAGCTCATTCAACTCATCTATCAAAGGTTGTAGGTAAATATCGATCTCTTTACTAGAAGATCTTGGCCCAAGAATGAGTAGAGATAAAAAAAATCGATGGTTCTTTTATACACTTCCAAGGGGGCAAATTATAGGGAATGGGCATTACTAGCCACATACTATATGATAAATTCATATTTTCAAATGGGTTAAAACCATCCAAAGAAAGTGACAATCTCACATTACGAGCATCTGCAGCAAAAGAAGGGTATTGGCTATCAAAATGTTTCCAATGCTTAACATCAGCAGGATGTCGAAGTATTCCTTCAGTTTCAGACCTTTTATCTTTATGCCACCTCATATCCTCGACAATATGTTTTGAAAGAAATAATCTTTGTAACCTTGTCTTCAATGGAAAATACCTCAGGACCTTATGGAGAATTTTTTTCCCTTTGTTTTATTAAGTTTGTACCTTGACTCTCCACAATGCGGGCAATGGTCTAGTTATGCATATTCTTTCCAAAATAAAGCACAATCATACTTACACGCATGAATTGACTCATATCATTCCTAGATCACGTAATCTTTTCTTAGCCTCATAATTTTATTTAGGAAGTCTTACACCATCTAGAAATGCATCACTTAATAATGAGAGTAACATATCAAATGATTTATCATTCCAATGATTATGAACCTTAATGTGCATAAACTTTATTAAAAACTAATGATGTAAACTTCAGACATCCTGGATAAAATTCCTTGTCTACATCATGTAACAATTCAGTGAAGTTATTTGTCTCATACTGCTCATTTAATTCTATAGGAATGTCTCCAAACATTGGACCATTCAAGTCATGGAGCATCTCATCATCATTATTCCTAACTCTCACTTGATTTATATTATTTCCACCATCTTCTCTATTTCTACCCGAATATGAAAATGTAGCTCCAAGAAACCTTGATTTGAGTGTTACAAATGGAGAAACATCTACCTTTTCTCCATGAAATGTCCATTTACGGTATGTCAGAGACATCCGACATACCATATTTAAATAAATGACGCTTTATATCATTTAATTTATTCATAAAGACATTTAGACAGTTCGAACAAGGATATCTTGTTTTTCCTTTTGCATCCAAATAATTCTTAGCAACTTCCATAAAACTGCTGATCCCCGTCAAAGTATTGACTACATCTTCGATCTTTCAAAGTTATCCAATTTCGATTCATTGCAATGTTTTTTACAAAAACAATCTTTTGTAGAATTAGATATGTTTTAGTTAATTACTATTTACAACTTACACTTAACTAAAAACTAAAGTGATTTACAACAATAGTATGTGTACAATTTGAAAATTGTTTAGAATTCATTAATATGAACTAATGAATTTTCAAATATATGAAATGGTTTTTTTCTCTTAATTATCAAATATTAAGAATCGAAGGAAGATGAGATTATTGTTGGTAATTAATTCTACACATGCTATTGTTATTTATTTTGTTACCTCACATTCAAATTATTGATACACTCAAATAGTAAACAGTTATTCAAAAAGTATAATAGATGATTCTTTGAACAAGTAAAAAAAAGGCACCAAGCAATATAAAGCCATGTGTAGAATTAGATCAAAATCATTTGTGACACTTTTTGTATGTCATACATTCTCAAGATGGTCTAAGTAATTGTCATGGAATACGTGAACATTTTTTTTTTCTTGACAGCTATAAAATGTCATAAAGCATGAAAATTTTCGTACATTGCCGTTTTTTCTGGCCAAAATCGCGCCTCCACCATTTTGTGACAGTTTTTCAGTCATAAATTCAGTTTTCGTGACAGTTTTTAACTGTCATAAAACTTACAAAATCCGAAAAATTACGTTTTTTCCTACCAAAAACACGCCCCCATCATTTATGACAGTTTTTTCCTCCAAACAATTTGGGTTCGAAATCCTACTTCACGGTGGTGATGAATGCCGGTGGTAGTGGCGGCGAACGGTCTTGGTAATGGAGCCGACGAGTGAATGGCGGCAACTGTACGAAAGAGTGAGGC